>CAUYLG010052966.1:0-169415 GCA_963573385.1 Cacajao melanocephalus
TTGAAAATTGATTGGATGTATTAATTTATCAGCATTCTTCTTATTATAAGCCAGTTTGGTAGACACAATATATAACATAATATAATAATAATCTTCAAAAGAAGATTTTTTAATAATTGCCATTCTAACTGGCGTGAGATGATATCTCAGTGTGGCTTTGATTTGCATTTCTCTAATGGTCATAATGACCATTTCTTCATATGTTTGTTGGCCTCATATATGTCTTCTTTTGAAAAGTGTCTGTTTATATCCTTCACCCACTTTTGAATGGGCTTATTTGTTTTTTTCTTGTAAATCTGTTTTAGTTCTCTGTAGATTCTGGATATTAGCCCTTTGTCAGATGGGTAGATTGCAAAAATTTTTTTCCCATTCTGTTGGTTGCCGATTCACTCTAATGATGGTTTCTTGCTTGTTTTTGCCAGGTTTGTCAAAGATCAGATGGTTGTATATGTGTGGTATTTCTTCTGGGGTCTCTGTTCTGTTCCATTGGTCTATGTCTCTGTTTTGGTACCAGTACCATGCTGTTTTGATTACTGTAGACTTGTAGCATAGTTTGAAGTCCGGCAGTGTGATGCCTCTAGCTTTGTTCTTTATGCTTAGGATTGTCTTGGCTATGCAGGGTCTTTTGTGATTCCATATGAAGGTTAAAGCGGTTTTTTCCAGTTCTGTGAAGAAGGTCATTGGTAGCTTGATGGGGATAGCATTGACTCTATAGATTACTTTGGGCAGTATGATCATTTTCACGATATTGATTCTTCCTAACCATGAACATGGAATGTTTCTCCATCTGTTTGTGCCCTCTCTTATTTCACTGAGCAGTGGTTTGTAGTTCTCCTTGAAGAGGTCCTTTACATCCTTTGTTAGTTGTATTCCTAGGTATTTTATTCTCTTTGTAGCAATTGTGAATGGTAGTTTGCTCTTGATTTGGCTGTCTGTCTGCTATTGGTATATAGGAATGCTTGTGATTTCTGCACATTGATTTTGTATCCTGAAACTTTGCTAAAGTTGCTTATCAGTTTGAGAAGATTTGGGGCAGAGATGATGGGGTCTTCTAAATATACAATCATGTCATCTGCAAATAGAGATAGTTTGACTTCCTCCTTTCCTAATTGAATACCCTTTATTTCTTTTTCTCGCCTGATTGCTCTGGCTAGAACTTCTAATACTATGTTGAATAGGAGTGATGAGAGAGGGCATCCTTGTCTAGTGCCTGATTTCAAAGGGAATTCTTCCAGCTTTTGCCCATTCAGTATGATATTGGCTATAGCTTTGTCCTATATAACTTTTACTATTTTATGATACATTCTGTCAATACCTAGTTTATTGAGAGTTTTTAGCATGAAGGGCTGTTGAATTTTGTCAAAGCCTTTCTCTGCATCTATTGAGAAAATCATGTGGTTTTTGTCTTTGGTTCTCTTTATGTGATGGATTACATTTATGGATTTGCATATGTTGAACCAGGCTTGCATCCCCGGGATGAAGCCTACTTGGTCGTGATGGATAAGCTTCTTGATGTGCTGTTGCAATCTGTTTGCCAGTATTTTATTGAAGATTTTTGCATCGATGTTCATCATTGATATTGGCCTGAAGTTTTCTTTTTTATTTGAGTCTCTGCCTGGTTTTGGTGTCAGGATGATGTTGGTCTCATAAAATGAGTTAGGGAGGATTCCCTCCTTTTGTATTGTTTGATACAGTTTCAGAAGGAATGGAACCAGCTCCTCTTTGTATGTCTGATGGAATTCGGCTGTGAACCCATCTGGACCTGGACTTCTTTGGGTTGGTAGGCTATTGATTGCTGCCTCTACTTCAGCCCTTGTTATTGGTCTATTCAGAGTCTCAACTTCCTCCTGGTTTAGTCTCAGTAGAGTACAAGTGTCTAGGAATTTATCCATTTCTTCATGGTTTACTGGTTTATGTGAGTAGAGCTGTTTGTAGTAATCTCTGATGGTAGTTTGTATTTCTGTGGGATCAGTGGTGATATCCCCTTTATTGTTTTTTACTGCAACTATTTGATTCTTCTCACTTTTCTTTTTTATTAACCTGGCTAGCACTCTGTCTCTTTTGTTGACCTTTTCAAAAATCCAGCTCCTGGATTTATTGATTTTTTGAAGGGTTTTTTGTGTCTCTATCTCCTTCAGTTCTGCTCTGATCTTAGTTATTTTGTGTCTTCTGCTAGCTTTTGAGTTTTTTTTATCTTGCTCCTCTAGCTCTTTCAATTTTGATGATAGGGTGTCGATTTTAGATCTTTCCTCTCTTCTCTGGTGGGCATTTATTGCTATAAATTTCCCTCTCGACACTTCTTTAAAGGTGTCCCAGAGATTCTGGTAAGTTTTGTCTTCATTCTGGTTGGTTTCGAAGAACATCTTTATTTCTGCCTTCATTTCGTTGTTTATCCAGTCAACACACAGAAGCAAGTTGTTCAATTTCCAAGTGGTTGTGCAGATTTGAGTGTGTTTCTTGATCCTGAGTTCTAGTCTGATTGCTATTATTTCCATTCTTTTGCATTTGCTGAGGAGTGATTTGCTTCCAGTGATGTGGTCAATTTTAGAGTAAGTGCAATGTGGTGCTGAGAAAAATGTATATTCTGTGGATTTGGGGTGGAGCGTTCCGTATATGTCTATTAGGTCCGCTTGGTCCAGCTCTGCATTCGAGTCCTGGATATCCTTGTTAATTTTCTGTCTCATTGATCTGTCTAATATTGACAGTGGAGTGTTGAAGTCTCACACTATTATTGTGTGGGAGTCTAAATCTTGTTTTAGGTCATTAAGAACTTGCTTTATGTATCTGGGTGCTCCTGTGTTAGGAGTATATATATTTAGGATAGTTAGCTCTTCCTGTTGGATTGATCCTTTTACCATTATGTAGCGTCCTTCTTTGTCTCTTTTGATCTTTGTTGGTTTGAAGTCCATTTTATCAGAGACTAGCGCTTCCCCCAAAGTCTCAGCAATACACAGAACAGGGGATCTTTGCCAGTCAAGCACCGAGAATTACAAGCGTGGAGCTGAATAAGAGCCTGTGGACTGAGCTATTGCCTCCAGCATCCTTTTTTTAGAAATTAGTAATTTAGTCCTAAAATTTATGTGAAAACACAAAAGACCTAAAATATGTAAAATAGTCTTGAAAAAAAAGGAAAAATAAAATTGAAGAACTTAATTTCCCGATTTCAAAACTTACTATGAAGTTATAGTAATAAAGACAGCATGGTGCTGGAACAAGAATAGATATATAGATGAATGGAATAGAATTGAGAATCTAAAATAAATAGGCTTGTATAGTGTGGTTGATTGATTTCAGACAAGAGTGGCAAGACATCTGAAAGGAGAAAGAACAGTCAACAAGTAGCTTTTCCATCAACTAGATATACATATCCAAAAGAACTAAGTTCCTATGTAATTTTTTTTAGATGAAGTCTCACTCTGTAGCCCATGCTGGATTGCGGTGGCATGATCTCAGCTCACTGCAACCTCCACCTCCCTGGTTCAAGCAATTCTCCTGTCTCAGCCTCCTGAGTAGCTGGGACTCTAGGAGTCCACCACCACACCTGGCTAATTATTGTATTTTTAGTAGAAAAAGGGTTTCACCTTGTTGGCCAGGCTGGTCTCGAACTCCTGACCTCAAGTGTCTGCCTGTCTCAGCCTCCCAAACTGCTGGGATTACAGGCATGAGCCACTACACCCAGCCCAGTTCCTATATAATTTGCACATGATGTGATTCTTTCTAGAGAAGTCATGAGGAGAAACTTGGGACCGCTGGTGTCCTTCGTGTCTCCAGCAATAAGATTTTTCAGTAAGAAAGCCAAAGGCTGCCACCTGCCAGGCCTTGAGGGAAGGTGTGGCTGGTGAGGAGGTGATAGAAGGGGATGGAGCAGTTGCACAGGTAGGCAGTTGTTCTTAACATCTTTGAGGTCACAGACACTTGGAAATTAGGAAAAGCTACAAATCTCTCTAGAAAAACAGACAGCAAGTTTTGCACACTATTATGAGGGGTTTCCTGCCCTTCCCACTCAATCTATGTTTGGGACCCAAGTTACAGCACAAATGGACATGCCAGTGAGAACAATGCTCTGATCTGGTCTGGCTTCCCCAGCAACAGAGCTTCAGGTAATTGCTAAGTCCTGGAGAAGAAATGTATGCCTTTGGCCATTCATATGGGGCTTGATATTTAAAAAAAAAAGAAAGAAAGAAAGAAAATGTCCTCTCTTAACCTCACCACAAATTAGTACCTGAGGGGCTGAAGGAACTGACATGAGAGTACTGAGTCAGGAGAATGGTAACCTGCCTCTGCTTAAATCTGTTTTATGTTGTGGTTCTCTGCATAGAATTTTGTTTGGGAAGTAAATGAGTTCTACTGCTTAAAACTTAAAAATCTCTGAATTCTAATGAATAGGGCATGAACTTAGAATCACACTTGGGTTCCAATTCTATTCCTGCAAGTGCTTGTCGCCCACACTGTCCTAATCTGCAAAATGGGAGCATAACATTTACTTCAGAGAGTTACTGTGTGACTGAAGTACATGGTTCAGCACCCGTCGCACAGGTATTTTGTGCATGTGAGTTTTCTTCACAGTCTGCTTTAATCAAGAAGATAGTAAATACGGCAAGTGATGTTAGAAATTATTTTAACCATGTTCCTCCTTCTCCCATTCAATTCAACCCCTGGCCATGTCCCACCAGTTACCCATTGCTCCAAGCAAAAATTGTCATACTAGCATACAGACTTAAATTCCTGCCCATGGTCTTTGAGATGCATGGGTTTGCAGAACCACTAAACATGCAAGTCTTGCAGAGGCTGCTGCTTCTCTCAACACCCGTTCTCTCCTTCTTCCTTTAACGAATAGTACCTCCAATTTTAGTTGGGCGCACAGCAACACCCTCTTTGGACTTCATTACAGCGAAAGTGCCCACGGTGACTACTTTCTAGCCAACATGTTATGAGCAGAAGTAACTTTCAGATCATGTCCTTAAAAAGGAAGCCCATCACTTTTTATCTGCTCTCCCAGAGATGCAAGGGATCATGGTGCTGGTAAGCTAACCTCAAATATGATATATAGACAAGGGCTGCCACCTAGGAAATGAAAGATACACCGGGTTCCTAATTGGATGAGTTCACAGAGCTGCCTGCCTGCAGTGGAAAATCCACTAATTGAGAGAGCAATAAATTTGCATCTTTGCTGGAGCCACTGTGTTTTTGGGTCTCCTTGTTTTGGCAGCATAGCTCAACTAACAGATATAACAAAAAATCCTTTTTAAATTCCAAAGTTTCCTAAGACCAGTGATAAAGTGAAAGCAGAAGTTGGCATCACATGACCATTTTCTTGGAAAGTGTCTGGAAAGAACGATTGTATCTTAATCACTTAGCCCAGGGGTATGCAGTGTAGCCTGCTGATTCTCTGTGGCAACTTCATGAGCAGTGTCACTCAAGGGAGTCACCTTTCAGGTTAATCTTTTTTTTTTTTTTCTTGAGACAGGGTCTCACTCTGTTACCCAGGCTGGAGTGCAGTGGTGCCGTCTCAGCTCATTGTAGCCTCAACGTCCCAGACTCATGATCCTCTCACCTCAGCCTCCTGAGTAGCTTACAGGTGCACACCACCACACCTGGTTAATTTTTTGTATTTTTGGTAGAGACGGGGTTTCACCATATTGCCCAGGCTGGGATTTTGCATATTAAGCTTGGAAAATTATAGGATAGCAGAGCTGTTCTTGGGGACTCGATTTGCACAGAGGACCGGGTTCTAAGGTTGCAGAGGAAGCTTCAGAGTAGAATTAAGGGCTCTTGCTAGTTCTCCCAGTGGTCCGGGTTTGGAAACCACCTGCAGGGTGTGGCCACCAACTGTGGTCCCTCAAAAACAGCTCTGCAGGAGAGGAGCTCACCCTGAGGCAAGTACTGTGTGCGGGGACACAGGCCAGCACCCAGAATGGGGTCGCTTAATCCAGACTTTTCTCAGAAACACACTGGGGTGCTGTGTCTGCTGTGTCTGACACTGGAGTGGGCAGCAGGAGCTGTGTGAACTGTCTGTTTACTGCGAAGGCCTGAGAGGGAGACTCTGAGCTGCGGGGACACCACGCCAGCTCCCACTACCCAAAGGGGTGCTGTGACTCAGCCTTTGCCACAAGGCATACCACTCTCCCCAGGGCCAGCCCTCTTGTTCATGGCTTGATCAAAATGTGGGCATGTCCTGAAATTGAAATACCATCCACGTTCTGGCAGAAATGTCTTCAGCAAACAGTGAAAGGTTGGTACTCCAAGTTTCCATTTTTATTGCATCCAGAGACAGAGGCTAAAATCTCATAAAGGTGAAAAAAAGTATGACATTTCAAACTCTGCCCAAATGGCAGCAAGATGTAAAGACCTGAAGAGCTGAAGATGTGGGGGAAGGAGGAAAGGGAAATGAAAGAAGAGCCACAACAAGGAAAATGTCATGCTCCTGGAAATGAAATTTCAAGATGCTGGGACTCCCCCTCAGAACCCTAGGGACTGACTCAGCACATGTTGATCAAATACTAGAGACTATTCGTTTAGGATTAGAGTGGCATTAGCTTTCCCTACAGCCATCCTCACCTGCTTGACACCCTTGAATGTTTTTATTAATTTGTCCACAGCTCTTGGGGTCCCCAGCCTCTCTCCTGAGCAGGACTGAATTTTTTTTTTTCAGAAGAAATTTGGTGCCCAAGATTGTTTTCCACCTTAAGGATAAAACCTGTTACGAAAGGTAAGTTCACAATAGATGGGAGCAGTTGATACAGATTTTATAGAATGTGTCACAGAATGTGTTTGGAATATTTGTCAGACATCAGATTTTACCCAGAATATTCCTGTTGCAACATTTACTGCCTGTTATTAATGCTGTTTCACTTTATTGTCCTTCAATATACAGCCCCAAGGTGAGTGACTTTCAGATCATCCTCATTTAGGACAAATTACTCAAGGCTTAAGGATTATTTTATAAGCTTCATCTGAAAACTGAGTCAGAGGGATACTTTTGTCCTTGAAACAGTTTGTTTCCAAGGGTTCTCATGATACACTGGTATCTGTCTGTCCAAATAAATTTATAATTTCTGTAGAGAATAGAGACAAAATGTCTGTTCCTAATAGATGGATCCAGAGAGTAAACATTAGCAACAAGACAAGATGTTTAGCCTGAATTTTCCCAGGAAAAGCTTTGTCCTTACTAATCAGAAAAAAAAAAAAAAAAAAAAAAAAAAGGACATGGGACTTCCTGGGCTAGGAAGTCCTCCCTTAACTGGCTTTTATCCAGTAACAAATAACAAACAACCAAATAATGCATATACCCCTCTAACATTTTAGGATTTCGATCTCACTGAAAGATTGGTTCTCTGAACTTGCTTGGGCTCTACCAGTTATATAGGAACACCACATAACTTATTGCAATATGAAGATAAAAGTAAGTCTTTTTCTTGTGTTTTGCCTGTTGGGCAAATGGCCTGAACAATCACAAAAAAAAAAGAAGAAAGGGAGACTCGACAACTGGTCTCGGGAGTGTTAACAAGGTCAACGTGTTCTGCTTGTGTAGGCGTTTCCTTTTTTTTTTTTTTTTCCTTGAGGCAGAGTGCTGCTCTGTCATCCAGCCTGGAGTTCAGTGGTGCAATCTCAGTTCACTGCAGTCCTTAGTAGCCGGGACTACAGGCAGGCACCACCACACCTGGCTAAATTTTCTATTTTCTGTAGAGACAGAATTTCACTGTGTTTGCCAGGGCTGGTCTTTAACTCCTAAGCTCGAGTGATCTGCCCACGTCAGCTTCCCAAGGTGCTGGGATTACAGGCATGAGCCACTGCGCCCAGCTGGTTTTCCTTTTTAATGATACACTACGTCACAGGAACTCATCAAACCAAAGGATGACAATGTACAAAGGAGAGATGAGAAAATGTAGCAATGAAAGGAAACGATGGATGAAGAGGAGGAGCAGAAATATGGTCCAGGCCAGTTGCCACGCCAGACTACCTGCTTCTACCAGTCCAATGCTTGCAACCTGATTTCACATTTGGAGGCTTGAGTGCCCCCAAATAGTCTTCCTCATTCTCTTTTCTTTTTTCTGTGCTTGTCTCTCAAAAGTAATGACAAGGTAATACAGTAAATGTTTGTTCCCTGGGAGATAGGGTGAGCTAGGTGGTTCTTCCTTAGCTTTTCTAAGTCTCCAAAAGACTAGCAAGACCTGAGTGAGGAAAGCGAGAAGATGCTGCTATTCCCCCACAATCTCTAGAAGGACTGGTGATGCATCTCATTTTTCTTTGAGCTCCCCACACTTTAGGCTCCTCTGTGAGAGGTCTTTTCAGCATCTCCTGCCCCACCCAGAGAGTAAGCAACCCAGTGGAAATCCCCTGAACAAACCAGCACATGCTGTACCAAAATATTGTGTCTTGCCTTTGTTCTTTTACATCTTCACAACTAAAGGAAAGAGATACAATCAAAATGATAGTCCACTTAAATGATAAACAAGAGAATTTAAAGAGACATGACCCAGTTACTCACCCATGAAGTGGCAATCTGTTAGCAGTTTAGGAGAATCGTGTTGGTAGATAGATATAATTTGGAATTTCTCCTTGAATACTTGCTTAATTCATGGGAATTTATAATTATAGCTTTCTTGAAAGGATATTTAGCACATTGCACAAAACATACCAATTTTTGTGAATCAGGCTTACAATTTTCTAACCAAGCTTTCAAAACAAGATTATAAATGAGGATATAAATTATTATCTGATGCACAAAATTATCACTCTGTATTTGGTTTGGAAGGTGTGTTGAAATGCCCAGAGAAGGCCCCAACAAATGGAGAAGATGGAATATGTCCCCTTCAGTTGGATTCCTGCTCCGAAGTATTCACTGAGCCCATAGTCTAAAGTGTGGCATTATAACTGGTGCAGACCGAGTCTGTCTTAAAACTGAAAAGGAGGATCCAGAGACGTGTAGGTATGTGCCACCTCCTTATTTTCTTCATTATTGTCAAATAATTGTAATGATGAAACAAGCTAACTCATCATGCATCTCTTAAAGTCCCTCCGATTTGCTTTACACCTTGGGGGATATTGTTCGTCTCTGCTAATTTTAGACATTTCCCAGGTACACAGGAGCAATTCTACCCAATGACAGTGAATCCAACAGCAGTTCATAACTCACTGATCACTCAGTTTCTCTGCACTGCTCACCTTATAATTGCAGTCTTGCAGTGTATTTCCAAAAAAGAGCCACTGCAAATCAAGAGTGGACTTCTATGGCCTGAATCCAGGTTAGATTATTTATTTCAAGAAAAAGAAAAAAAAAATCTAGCAGTTAGCAAGAAGCAGTCAGGCTTTACAAATATCATCACTTTAACCACAAGGCCATATTGGGAAGGATTCTGACTGTCATACAGGTTTGGGGGCATCTGAATTGTCTATGCCATGGTCTCAGACTTCTGCCTTGTATACCTAGGTACTAATGTAGTTCATATGTACTATATATACCTGAAAAGTGTGTGGCAATCACATTTTCACAAATAGAATCCTGTTTTAAATACACCAAGAAAGTACCCACTTTATCCTTTGAACAAGAGGTCAGCAGACTTCTTCTACAAAGGGTCAGATAGTAAAGATTTTATACCATTTGCACCATATAATCTCTATGTCATCTACTCAGCTCTGCCATTGTAGCATAAAAGCAGCTGTAGACGATACACAAATGGGTGAGGCTGTATTCCAATGAAATGTTATTTGCAATAACAGGTGGTGGACCAAATTTGGTCCCAAGCCTTACTTGAAAAAAACAGAAAAAAAAAGATCTTTTGAAAAAGAACAAATAAATAAATTTTTAAAAATTGGTCCCTAGGTCATAGTTTGCCATCCCCTGCATTAAACAAATCTTGAATGCCTACTACAATGGGTAAGATCTGAGTAAATACTAGGGATACACAGATAACAAAGGAGAAAAACTGCTATTCTTGTGAAACTTGGAAGTGGGAGGTAAGCTATTTAAAATAAACCTACAATAAAGTACTTCACATAAGGCAGACTGTTTCTTTAAAGCAAAACTCACTCCAGACAACCAGTTGATTCACTTTGCAAGTTTGAATTTTTGTCTTCAGAGTCTTTTGAAGTGGGCCCTTAGCCGGGGCAGTGGCTCACACCTGTAATTTCAGCACTTTGGGAGGCCGAGGCAGGAAGATCACTTGAGGTCAGGAGTTCGAGACCAGCCTGGCCAACATGGCGAAACTCTGTCTCCAAAAATTAGCCTGGCATGCTGACATGCACCTGTAGTCCCAGCTACTCAGGAGGCTGAGGCAGGAGAATCGCTTGAACCTGGGAGGCAAAGGTTGCAGTGAGCCGAGATCACACCACTGCACTGCAGCCTGGGTGACAGAGCAAGACTCTGTCCTGAAAAAACAAAATTAAAAAAAAATTTAAATAAATAAATAAAGTGAGCCCTAGCCTAATATAGCTTGAGCCTAGGTGTGAATCTACTGCCTTCCTCTGAAGTAAGCATAGTAGGTGTGGGGGCTGCAGGGAATATCCAGGAGATACAGTAATTTCAAAGGCTCTGTCTCTTCATGTCCTTTACCTCTGCTTATAGCAGCAATACTTTTACTCAGACTTCCTGTTTCTGGAACTTGCCTTCTTTATTGCTGTGTTTATACTTCCTTCTGTCTGTGATTAGATAAGCATAAAGCCCTAGATCTAAGCTTCTCTGTCTTCTCCCTCCCTCCCTTTCTCTTCCTCTCATTCATTTCATACACACTGGCTCACACGTCTGCTCTCTCTCTCTCTCTCTCTCAGAATGACAATTCTAGGTACAACTTTTGGTGTGTTTTTTTCTTTACTTCAAGTCGTTGCTGGAGAAAGTGGCTATGCACAGAATGGTGAGTCATTTCTAACTTTTCTTAAGGATTTTTGATTATCTGTAGCATAGTTACAGGTTACTCAGTTCCCTAACTGACCTGAGTTGGGCACTGAGTTGGAATGGAGTTTGAGAATGTACCACATATTCAGTCAGTTTTTTAAATGTTCTAACCACCATGACAGGGAGCATGGGGTCAATACTACGGGTGCTTTATACGACCTCACAATTCTCAAGAAGGAATGCATTTCACTCCCAAGTGTAGATCTTAAGTGCTGAATGATTCCTCTGCTCTTACAAAAAGAACACTCATGTAGGTGCTATGACTGTGCTTGTTGGAAAATGTCCAAGGTCATTTTACCTTATCAGGAGATCAAGCTGGATTCATTTTGTTTGACTTTTTAAAAATCCTGAAAGCATAACTTTCAGGATGAGGTAATGTCCGGAAGCAGCAGCTTTGTCTCCATTGACCAGTGCTATATCCTCAATACCTAAGTCAGTGGCTAGAATATAGTAGACATCCAATAAATTTTGAAAATGTTTTCAAAATACTTCAGTTTTGAGAGATTTATGTGAGATTTTTAGTAAATAGCAGACTAAAGAAAGATCTAAATGAGTTTACTCACTGAAATACACTGAATAGCCTTAACACCAACAAAATGACCATATGTAATAATTCTCTTTGGGGTCTAAAAAACTTAGTACTTAGAACCCAATTCTGCCCATACATAAACACATTGTAATTATAACAAAACTAGGCAGAAGCTTCTAACAGCAGAAGGAGGCCTGTAGGAATTTAGATCATCAACTTACTCCTGCAAATTAAGCCCTTTCACTTTAAGAGTTAAAAAGTATTTCTCTGTAGACAATATCAACCACATCAGCCTAATGACTCAGCGTAGATATTTTGAGTCATGTAATTACGAAGGATGGAAATCCCTAGAATTTTCTCATTAAGGGAATTGTCAGAGAGTTGGACATTTTTTATAATGTATGACTCACTTTACGGGGGATGATCTTTATTCTATGCTAAAGGTTGCCTTGGATTTGCGCAAAGACTGATGTGTGGCAGGAAACATAAATCTTACTCTCTTTGGTATCATCTATACTCACTATTTCTCCCTGGTGATCATACTGTTTTTAATATATGTAAGAATTCTAGTTGAAAACTGGGTTTTCACTTCAACTTTTTAAATTTCAGATTTTTTTTAGAAGATCTATAATTACCTGATTCACATGACGACATAAAATATTTCCCAGTTTGGGGTATAAGGAATTCACATTCAGTTGGTGCTTGTTGAAAGTTGTTAGTTTTCTGAACATCACAAGGATGATCAAGAGAAGAAAGGGATTTTTTAAAAAAATCCAAGTCATTTACACTATTAATCAACTAACTCCATTCAATAGGAAGAAGATTTCTAAATATCACTGGCTTGCCTATAATACATATTCCACAAAATTTAAATTTTGTATGGATAAATATGTCTAGATACCGATTTAAATATAAATAATATTAATTATTGAGCATTTAAAGAATAATAGATTAACTCATTATTCAAAAGCTCTGTGTAATTTCAAAACAATAGTGATAATAACACCTTCAATTGACATAAACTTTTAAAAGAGAAACTCAAATGTTTCATGTACATTTTCAGAATTAGAATTCTTATTTTACCTTTTCATTACTTATTTCTCAGAAAATATTATACTCCGCTAACTCTTATTAATTGCTGTGTTCTAAGCTACATCTTTGTATATATCCATTCAATGATTGCTCATAACATGAGTTTACATATTAGAACATATGTCTTAGAGAAGTTGCCTACCTGACAGAGAACCACAGCTACAAGGTAGAACATCCAGAATTTAAAGGCACAATTATCCAACTCTGACACCACAGGTCTTGATCATTGTGTACATTAACTACTCTTAGCTGAGAATTTTTCAGCTCATGTCAAGTAGAATATTCTCTTTGCAAAATGCCATAACATTTTGTAAGTCATTGAAGGGAATTTTTCTTGGTTACAAAGCAACTCTGCCCAGTAATACCTACTGAAAAGCCAGTGAGCTGCTTCCTAAAACACAGCCAGAAACTGTATAAATGGTTCATTGTATATTGTATGCTTTGCCAAACTGGATGACAGTGGGAGTCCTTTGTTATGTGGGCACTGGCGTCTGCTAGAGTGTGCTGTCTCTATTAAAGAATCATGAAGACAAAGCTGGCCCACAGGATGTCTGAATCCAAATAGTAATGTATGTTCTGTTCATAAGATTGGTGGAAAAGAAAATGTCAGAACAGTGTGAGGACTGCCATGTAAGATCAGAGCCACTGAATTTAGAAAGCTGCCAGTACACAGGGGAGAGATCTAAGCCTACAAAATTAAGAATGAATATGTTGTGAAATGTGAGCCCTATATGGTTGGCTGCCTCTCATTACTTCACACTGTCGTCAGAAGGAGAGCCATACCCTGCTGAATTACATAAGGAACTTCTGCTGGTGGCAGAACTGTGAGCTGGATAGATTCTGAGAATGGCCATAAAGACAAATGCCTGTGGCTGTGAGCAATGCCCACACCTATGGTCTAGCTAAGGCTGTTTGAGATTTGTTGCTTTGACTGAACCAACCTGTCATTCAACTGGTTGGTCCATTTACAATCAGCTTTACTAACTTTCCCATTTTCCCTACTGGGTTATTTAAGCAAAGAAAGTGCCATTCGGACAGCCCTTGATCTCTGGGACACTTGACTGGGATTCGATTTTACTATATCTGTCTCCAGTATAAAGTCTTGGAAGCATCTAATCTCTAGTACTGATGAACCAAAATTCCTGGAAGCAGTCCTAGGCTCACACCAGAGCACTCTGACAATGGCTTTGCTTACTCTAGATTTTCTCAGGTCCCAGTGGGAGTATATTTTCTGACCTATTTATCCAGCCTCACTTTCCTATCACGTAAAACATACATACAAAATGTAGATTTCATTATAGGGTCTACAACTCAGCCCAAGAAACCAAATACTGTGTGTGACAGATTACGCTTTCCAAAAGTAATAGCAAAAAAAAAAAAAATCTGGTTCCCCACTTTCTTTGTGTCTGTAGAAGAATCTATCAGAACAGAAGCAGTATGTACAACATTCACAGGAAGGTTCACCAAATCTGAGTCCTGCTGGATCTAATTTTTTTTTCCTAAGCACGTTTGTCTCAGTCAGTAGCTTAAGACAATGGAGATAATCAGTGCATTTAACAGTCACACAATGGAGATAATCAGTGCCACTTTTAGTTGAGATGCCTTTTTAGGCAAGGGAAAGTGACCTATTAAGAAAGTGAAATTCGAACTGGAAGATAGCTATCATCATCCTTCATTTAAGAAGACAAAAAAAGATACAAGGAGGGAATAAATTATGATCTGTAATGAAGTCAAAAGTGAGATTAGGTAGCATAAGAATAATGGAAATAAAGTATCTCTTCTTTGAAATATACGGACAATCAATGTAACAAATGTAGCAGAAGAAATTTCAGTTTAAATACAGAAAAGAATGTGTTCAGTACCTCTGGTTCTTTAACTCAGAAATATTTGGAGGTCACTTATTCATTATGATGGACTTCTTTTTCTATTGGAAAACTCTGTTAGCATTGAGCATTTTCGGCTTTTGAATTTTCATGGTTGGTTGGTTTTGAAACATTTTTCTTGTCTTTGCCCTTGGGCTTTCCTCCTTTAGATAGGACATGTCTGCCAATTTATTAAGGTCATGCCGTATTTCAAAAGGATACATTCATTTGTTTCATGAACAGCAGCATATTTATTCCTCCCCAGGAGACTTGGAAGATGCAGAGCTGGATGACTACTCATTCTCATGCTATAGCCAGTTGGAAGTGAATGGATCCCAGCACTCACTGACCTGTGCTTTTGAGGACCCAGATGTCAACACCACCAATCTGGAATTTGAAATATGGTGAGGAATGGTGGTTTTAATGGTTGCTTAGACATCCTCTGTCTCTCTTTTCATGTGCTTCTTTTAATACCTGCAAAAGAAAGAACATGTGGCCTAATTAACAAATGTTAACATCTAAGGAATTCCCAGAAGCCTCTTGAAACTACTTGTCCTTCACCAAAAACACTTATGCAAAACTACTCTCACAGTTCAACTTTCAGATCTGGAGGCTCAGTCAAATGATGCTCTGGATCTTGGGGTATCCCACATTCCTCCCAACGTCATAGCAGAATTTAAATCCTGTATCTCCTACAACACCCCTCACCAAAAATCTATTTGCTCAACATCAGACAATCCAGTATCTTCAAGTTGCATGACAGTTAAACTGCCTTGTTTCCAATCCCAATAACAGTGCTTACTAGCTTTTCGACCTTGAGAAAGTTATGCAGTGTGTCTATGTGTCAGTTTCCTCACCTGTAAAATGAGATAACCTGCCTCACAGGAAGTTTGTGATGGTTAAAGAGTTTCATCATGTAAATCATTCCAAATAGTCAGTGAATAACGAGTAATGGGGAAGCAGCATTAAATTATAATTCTGTGAATATTGACCTAAATTCTACCCTCTTGACACAATTTGACTTCAGATGATCCTCTCGATGTAAATTTTTCAAAAATTCATAGGAATAAGTTGGCATTATGTTTCACAAGGTCTCAGAGAAAAGGCAACGAAGAAGAGTCTTTGGTTTGAAAGTTTACTTAAGGTCTCAGGGAACTTTATCTTCTCCTTCCTCCACAAGTCATCTCTTGTTGCCAAGGGTTACTATCTCTTGTGATCTGAGAAACTACTCTAACTTAAAATTCTGACGTGTGGCTATCTCCAAATTTATATCAGAATGACCTAATTTTTAGTTAGTTTCCTAGTGAGCAAAGTAAGTCAAGATCCACCAGCAGTAATAGAAGGCTTCTTATGTTCCATAGACACTGAGACAATTCCCCACAATATATAGTCCAAGCAAGCCCTGAACTCCAACGTGTGTTAATTTATGGGAGCTTCCTGCATCTATCATGCAGTGCTTCCTGCTGCAGTCCTTAGATAAACATGCTCTTGGACTTGATTATTGTACTGTGTTTTCAGTCTGCTTCTATTCACTTCCCTAACATATTTTCCAGGAATAAAATATGTCAAAAGAACCGGAACCAGTTCAATGTCCAGAATCTAAGCTGGAAATGAATTGCGCTGAAACAGCCAAACAACTCATTCAAACAATGCGCTTATTTTTATGGGCAAAACACCCTCCCACACAGAGGTTTTACTTTGGCTTCTTTAACCAGCTGGCTGGTGGGCTGAGTGTTCATCCTGGTTTCTCTTGGCCAAGCTGAGGCTAATCTTTCTGTTCACTTTCATTCACACCGTATTTGACCACTTCCTTGACCACTCAAACACACTTGCCCTTTAACACGTCGCTTGATTTTTTCTGTCATATTGTAATCTGTCCAGAGCCTCCTCTATTTGGGTTTTCCAATTGGATTCAGATATTTCCATTGGAAAGGGACTGACTTATGGAAAGTTTTCAGTGGAAAACATTAGTATGAGCTCTTTAGTAGATTAACTGCTGGAGTTCAGAGCCCTTAAAAGGATACCCAGTTTCACGAGACAACCGTATGGTCGTCCTTGATTGTCCATTGTTCATTAATTTCATTCTCAAAAACATGGGAATGAGCTGAAAATACCATTTTAGATACCTCTTAAGTTCCCAACTGTACCAGAAACTGGTTGGGGACTGTAATTGGATATTTCACACATACTTTCCTTACAAATATGTCTATTCTCAAGGGTTGAACTAAAAGCTATTGCCCTAGTTTCTCCACATCCCATGTTTGCCTAAAACTCAGAAATGGGACCTCTCTCCCAGTCTCCCCTTCTATATTTATTTATCAAATTATGACAACACTGTCATCTTCAGATCTTTCCACCTGACATTTGTCCTAAGTTTATTCCCTGGTATCTGTCTAGCTTACCCACAAAATCTGTTTTTATTTTTATCCTGTTCCAAGTGGGAAAGTCCATCTACCCCAACAAGCAACACAACTTTCTAGTAACTTTGAGACACACACACATACACATGTTCTCTTTGAAGCCTAAACAATTGTATAACCAGTTAACAAAAGTTATGATTTGGGAAAGCAGTTTTAAAGAATGTCCCAAAAATAATCACTATATTTAGCCAGTTAATTCACTTAACATTTCTTCACCAATCTCTAGTTTTCATGACTGTAGGAGCTTAACCAGTTACTCACAAACCACAATAAACCAAAGGTGAAAAATTCTGTACCTAAAGCTGGGGCGCACTCCTCCACATTTAACCTCCTGGCCAGCTCACCTAAAGCCAGACAAACATGTTCCTCTTTCTTTGCAGAGTCCAGGAACCATTCATGAGTCCAAGGACTCACTTGGACACATGCAGAGAAGAGTGTCCACACATCCAGTTCACCAAAGAAAACCAACATACATTCTGGGTTGCAGGTCATTCAAAAGGCCTTCCTTGAACACACTCCTTAGGATTTAAACAAAATTACATCTGGTCAATGGAAAGAATTATTTCGTGTAAGCAAACTTACCCAGAGTCACTTTTTTCCTGCCCAGATCTTCACTTCCAGTTTGACCTGCTTATACCTCCTTAGAGCTATTTGGCTGAGCTTAAAGAGTACATAAGAAAAACAAATTGGTAACTGTGGTTATCACAGAAGAGGAAAATTAAATTTAGGTTTAGGGAAGGAAAATAACCCTGTGATTTTACTTTTATTCTATCTTTTTAAATTACCTTACAATGAGAATATATACCTTTGTCCCTTCTTAAATGTTTACATTATTTATTCATTTTTGTTTACTTTCTTGCTTTATTACAATGCATTTTAGAGTAAAATTTACATGTGATAAAATGCACAAAACTTAAATGAATTTTGAGAAATGTCTATGACATGTAGCCTTTCCAACGATAAAGATATAGACCTTTTTTCCTCCTAGAAGGATGCTTCGTGTTCCGTCCCAGTCAACCTTCATACCCCAGGAGCAATCATAGTTCTCAATTATATCACCCTTTGGTTTTTGCCAGTTTCTGATAGTTCTTATTAATAGAATAATGCTTTATTCTTTTCTGTTTTCTTTCATTTAACACAGTGTTTGTGAGAGCTAGCCATGTTGATGTCCATCTCATAGCTCATCTTTTCAATTGCTGAGTAGTAATTCCACTGTATGAATATACCACAAATTTTTATTTCTCCTCTTGGTGGACATTTGTGGTTTTTCAAGTTTGAGACTTATTTTTTTTAAGTTGCTGTTCACATTCTTCTACAAATCGGTTTGTGAATATATATTTTCATTTCTCTGGGGTAAAAAAAAAAACAACCTCAGAATGGAATTGCTGTGTCATAAGGTAAGAGTGTATCTAAGTTTATAAGAAACTGCCCAACAGTTTTTCAAAGTGGTTATACCATTCTACTATCCTCCCAGCAATGTATGAGAGCTATATATCATTTGCAATATTTGGGTTTGGGACAGTATCTCCTTAGGCTTTTAATTTGCATTTCTCAAATAGCAAATGTTGAACACCTTTTCATATACTTGGTCATTTGTATGTCTTCTTTCGGCGAGTATCTGTTAAAATCACTGGGTTATTTGTCCTTTTATTATTGCTGGATATGCATTCTTTATGTATTCTGTATACAATTTCTTTGTCAGATAGATGTAGTGCATCTATTTTTTGCTAGTCTGAAGCTTGTCATTTTATTTTTTTAATGGTGCGTTTTAATAAGCAAGAGTTTTTTTTATTTTTCTGGAGTTGAATGTATCATTTTTAAAAAATATTTAGTGCTTTTTATAACCTTCCTAAGATACCTTTGCCTACTCCCAAAGTAGGGAAGATACTTTCCCATGTTTTCTTTTAAATGTTCTACAGTTTTAGTCTTTATATTTAGGTCTATATCAA
Source organism: Cacajao melanocephalus (assembly GCA_963573385.1). Taxonomy (NCBI): domain Eukaryota; kingdom Metazoa; phylum Chordata; class Mammalia; order Primates; family Pitheciidae; genus Cacajao; species Cacajao melanocephalus. The sequence goes on from CAUYLG010052966.1 coordinate 18,744, forward strand.
ACATATAATTAATCCTATATAATTATGTGGAAGTAGGGTTTATATTTTCTATACATTTACTCAGTTGTTTCAAAGAAATTCACTGAAAATGATGTGCTATCACCCCATTGAATTTACTGGGTGCCTGAATTTAAAATTTATTAACATTATATGTAAGTCTATTTCTGAATTATTTCTATTGATCAATTTATTTATCCTTATGCCAGTACTAAATTGTTCTGATTATCATAGCTTTATACTAAGTTTGAAGTCAGGTTTCTGAGTCTTCCATATTTATGCTACTTTTTCCAGTGTTCTTTGGCTATTGTGGGTTCCTTGTATTTCCACATAAATTTTAGAATCAGCTTGTCAATTTCTTTAAAAAATCCAGCTGAGACTTTTAGTAATATATGGGCCATTTTGGGGAAATTTTCATTTTATCAATATTTAATTAGCTAGTCTGTGAACATAGCTCTCTATTTATTTAGATTTCTTTTAAAATCTCTCAACAGTGTTTCGTAATTTCCAGTGCAAAGGCCTTGAACATCTTTTATTAATTTTATTTTTAAGTATTTTGTGTATTTATTTCTATCAAATTGAACTATCATTTTTAAATTTTATTTTCCAATTGTTTGATGGTAGCTTATAGACATATAAACTGACTCGTACAATGGCCTTGATAATTCACTTTATTCATTTCTGTAGTTGTATTGAACATTCTTTATCATTTTCCACATGAATAAACATGTTTTCTGCAAATTCTGGAAGTACTTTTTCCTTCTTTCCAATCTGGATACATTTTATTTGTTTCTCTTGTTTTACACATTGGCTAAAACCTCCTGTACCTCACTGAATAGAAATGGTGAAAGTGGATAGTCCTGTCATCTCCTGGTCTTAGGGAAACAATTTATGTTCACAATTTCAACATTAAATATGATAGTAACTATAGGTTTTTTGTAAATGCTCTTTATCAGATTGAAGAAGTATCTTTCTATTTCTTGTCTGCTGTGAGTTTTTAACATGAATAAATACATTCATGTTATTAAACAATGCTTTGAATGCACCAATTGACTACAACCAGGTTATTTGTGTCTTCTAGTCTGTTAATGTGGCAAATCATATTGATTGATTTTTGAATGTTTAACCTGCTTTGGTTTCCTGAGACATGCCCTACTTTGTAAATATGAGTTACAACGAGCGTGTTAACATTTTCTTCTGAAATTTTACTGATGCATTTTTAAGGGATATTTATCTATCAACTTCTTTTCTGTAATATTTTTGCCAGGTTTTGGTACCAGGATTAAGCTAGCTTAAAAACATAGGTTGAGAAGGGTCATTCCTCCTCTAGTTTCTGAAAGAATTTGTGTAGATTGGCACTATTTCTTTTCTTATACATTTACTAGAATTTACCACAATATAACCATCAGGAATAGAGTTTTGTTCGTGGGAAAGTTTACTGATAGTAAGTTTAATTTCTTTGAAAGAAATATAACTATTGAAATAATCAATGTCTATGTCAGATTTACTAATTTGTGTTTATAAAAATATTTTCATTACATCTAAATTACTACATACATTAAAATAACATTTAAATTTTCCTTATTGTACTCTTGACATCTGTGTGATCTATAGTGTTATCTCCTCTTACATTCCAGATATTGGTAATTTATATATTTGTTTTCTTAACCAGTCTCGTTAGGGTTTATCAGCCAAAATTACCTAATGAAAATCCCTTATGTTACCCATCAAGTATATATGATATTATACATATACAACCCTTTATACTATGTTATCAGTTTCTTTAATTCTTTTTTAATCTATTTTTTTACAACTCTTATTTCTCACGTACATTCCCACAGAACGTAAAAAAAAATTACTTCTTTACCTAAACAAAGTATTTGTTTTTCAATGATCGATTATAAAAAAAAAACAGGAATTTTTCATGATTTTTATAAGCATGTTTTGACTATTTCAGGTTCAATTGCTTCTAATTCTGAGTAAACCGTCACTAGGTATAATGGCAGCAGAAAGCCACATGATTTTAATTGATTATCTCTCATTCCTGAACATGACTCCACTCACCCACCAACATACCTATGAACAGAGTTAAAGTCAAACATATATCAATGTGCATATGATACTATTCCATCGCATACAGGAACTCCCGCCTAAATCAAGACATATCCCCCTTTTATTCCTACAGTGGGGCTCTCGTGGAGGTAAGGTGCCTGAATTTCAGGAAACTACAAGAGATATATCTCATCAAAACAAAGAAATTCCTATTGATTGGAAATAGCAAGATATGTGTGAAGGCTGGAGAAAAGAGTCTAACCTGCAAAAAGATAAACCTAGCCACTATAGGTAAGAAGTTGTACAGGTAAGAAGAAGGGGTATAGTTGTCATTTTCTGCATACCTGAAAACACTGTGTCTGGAAATTCTGTAGGTTAAAAGTAGACAAATAGTGGAAATAATTGGCAATTGATAGTAGCTGACTCTCTACTGCAAATTTTTTAATAAATGAAAAATTTGAAATTTTTTCTTTCCTGCCATGAAAGAATTCTGAGGCTCTTCAAACCCAGCTATGAAAGAGAGTGTGCAAATCTACATGAAGTGTCTAACTGAAGCTGGGTTTCTTGTCATTCATCCACAGTTGTCCTTTCTTTCCTCACCTGTCCTCCTGAATTCCTTGTGGTCTTCTCCCCAAATTCCTACAACATTCTGAGTGAGTTTAGCTAACTTATCAAGTTATTTTAAAAGCATAGATATCTTCTCTATCAGTCAAAGTTTTCTAGAAAAAAGGGAACCAATAAGAGGCCAGATAGATAGAGATGATTGACAGGAGAGATTTCTATTAAGAAATTGACTTCCATGTTTGTGGGGACTGACAATTGCAAAAATCCATAAGGCAATCAGTAGGCTAGAAATTCAGGGAAGGGTGCAGTGTTGAGTCTAAATTCCGCATGCCAGGAAACTCAAGCAGATTTTCTGGATTATACTCGAGATAGATTTGCTGCTTCTTCAGGGAACCTCAATCTTTGCTCTAGAGGCCTTCTACTGATGGGGTGATGCCCACCACATCATGGAAGGCAATCTACTTTACTCAACGTCTATTGATTTAAATGTTAACCGTGTCTTAAAAAATACCTTTAGTATTCCCTATTCACACCCCCTTCAACCCTCAAAAAGAAAATTAAAGGTAAGAGAGCAATACTCATTAGAGACAAGAAAGAATGAGGAACCTAGCTCAGCTTTCTCTCAGCTTTGTTTCACTAAGATGGTAAAATAGAGAGTTAAAGCAGAAGTTCCATGTGTGAACAATTAACTTGTGAAAAAGCAAATGTAGTAGTAAAGAGACATTAGGCAGATGGCTGTGCATGTTGGCCACACAGCAGCAGCATTGGGCATGACCAGTGTGGGTACTGGTTACGGGCAGAGGACAGAGTATCTCCAAGGATAAGAAAAAGTTGGGTTTTGATCATTTGGAGATGAGGCCTCTATGGATGGGTCACCATATCTAAAGGTTCACCACTTACATTGTAAATATTCATTCACTTCTCCGAGAGTGAGCAGTGAAGGCAGAGATTCTCAGTCTTCTGACAAGGTCCTGGAGCATTAGAGGAGAACCTATTCTCACAAAAACCCACACCAGCATGTAAGCCCTTGGATGCACATAAATACTCACAATACACCGAGTCTCCAGGTGACACCAGAGTCTCCAAATCCCCATATCCCATATACCCAATGCTCTTACAGTCTCCATCCCCCAGCAGACCGCAAATCAGACATGCCTTTCGAACGGCAAGAGGGAGGGGTACACAAGAGGGTGGGGTTTGGTACACACACTGCTGGTAGCACAGGCCCCTGTGGAAGAGTGGTGTGAGAAAAGCACCCCTGGACAAGCAGGATGAGAGGCGGTAAAGGCATGTCTCACACCAGCAATTTCTCTTACGTCCTAAAGGGACACTTTATTACTACCATTTAAGTGAGTTTCAACTAGATGCTTCTGATTGAGCCCCAGAGCCAGAGCTCCCCACCCACCATCTGCATACTCACTTCTCCTTGTTTAGGTGTCTCCCTACCCAATAAAGCTGAAGGATGAAACTTCCTGCCTTTCCACTTCTCCTGGCAGAGTAGATTGATATGATTGTTCAGATTCTACAAGAATGTATTACCTCTAAAATATTGCTTGACAAATGAGCCGCTTTTTCTAATTTGCTCAAAGACATCACGTGGGCTTGAGGCAGAACTGTCCAGAGAGCACCAGGACAAGCCACTGTGATATGTAACAAGAGAGAAGCAAAAGCTAAATGAAGAAGAGTGAGCCTCAGAATCAGAGAATTGGATTTAAATCCCTTTAAACCATTTTACAGGGGCCCAAACATAATTAACTTCTCTGAGATTCAGTTTCCTTATCAATATGGTGGTGACAAGTAAAGACAGCATAAGCAAAGCACGCAGTACTTAGGAGATGTGTTCTTCCTTTAATTCCTTTTTCATTAAAAGGTGGGCACGGGCCAGGGGCTTCAGCTCAGAAGGCCTTGTTGAGAACAGAATGAAGGGCAGGAACTGGAGAGAGGGGCGAAAATGTTGCCAGCATTATCTGTGGGGCTGTTCTCCACCCTCCAGCTTTCCTCCTGCTTCCCTCTAGGTCTCAGGCATCTTCCCTTTTGATAGACTTCCCCTTTTACAAGACTTCCAACAGTGAAAAATGAAGTCACTACTTTTTTTTCAGTGCCTCTAAGACAAAGCGGGGAAACAGGCAGTCACCACTATGAACAAGTGACTACAACAAGAGCTAGGCCAAATTCTGCCACAAGGGTTTCACTTTATTGGGCTGGTAATGCTGAAGTCCAGCTCAGACTCTACTGAGTGAAAGATTGAAGCCACATCCTCTTGTGAACAACTGGGCCTGAGATCAGTCATGCAAAAAGTAGCACCCATCCCCAGACCACTAACTTCCCAGGCTGTGATCAATGAACAGCCAAGAGGGCAGGTCAGGGAAGTCTCAGGACCTTTCTAGGAAATCAGTACCTTTCTCTGGGTTTGTTCTGCCTGAAATAATACCTGTCTCCCTCCAACAGCTTAGCATATGTGAAGCATTTGATCCTAACAGCAACTCTGCAAGGCAGGAAGGCAGTAGGAAGAGGCCCAAGGGGAATTCAGTGTTAAGGCAGAGAGACAGACAAAGGGGGTCCCCCTGAGGCCACTCTGGAAGGTCCTAGCCAGAGCCAGGGTGCAGACCCTTCACGTCACTATAGCTGAGATGAGGTGCAAGGTTCACAGCATATAACCTAATTTCATTACAAGAATGAAGACTCAAAGTTTAAATACTACTGCTATGGGGCTCATTCGTAACAAGTTCTCCAATATAAGGCAAAGAGGATGTGTTTTAGTGTAAAATTAACATCAGCTGCTGTAACAAATAAGCCCCCAAACATATGACATCTCAAACATTCTAAGTGTATTTCTCACTCACAATCAGAGTCAGAATGGATGTTTCTAACCTGCAGATGGGGCTTCTCCAAGGAGTATTCTGGGCCCTTTCCATCCTATGGCTCCACCGTCTTTAACGCAGGACTCCAAGTTGTGGAAGAGGACGGAGCAGGGGAGTCACACATGGGTGTGTGTCTGGGCCAGGGTGAAAGTGGGTGTGCATTTCCTCTAATCACCTCACTTGCAAGGCCACACCCAACTGTAAGGGAGGCTGGGGAATGTGGACTAGATTTGAACCCAAGAAGACGAAATGGTTTTCTAAACAGTTGGCCATTTACTGACACGAAAAGGTCAGAGTGATTTGCAGAGGAGATGAATTTTAAATACTATAATTATTTCCTTGGCCACACTTTAGACAGAATGTATTTCTTTTTCTTTTCCAGTTAAACCTGAGGCTCCTTTTGACCTAAGTGTCATCTATCGTGAAGGTGCCAATGACTTCCTGGTGACGTTCAATACATCACACTTGCAAAAGAAGTATGTAAAAGTTTTAATGCATGATGTAGCTTACCGCCATGAAAAAGATGAAAACAACTGGATGGTATGTAGCTCAACTACATTAATCAAATAAAAACGTATGAATGTTTTATATTTTGCTATTCTAGTAGTGCATTTCCCCTGGGAGGGCCTAACAATTTTGCTTTCAAAACGTACCTTCTACTGAAAGAAGCTCCCAATACTAGCCCCACAAAAACCAGGATCTTCCCTGGTGCATACTCTTCTAGCTCTAGTTATTTTTTCTTGCTCTAATTTTAGTCTTCAGAATGTTTATACATTACTGAGTTGGATAACAACATAGATTGAGACCAAATTGATCCTCCGTATTCAGGGGCCTCAAAAACTGCCATGTCTAGGACCACTTTCACTGGCAAATCAGGCAAAATGTATATCTGGGTATAACCACCAAGTCATAGGCACATTCTGGCTTATGGGATTTGTGGGACCAGCATGAGATAAGGAACAGAGGCATAATATTTGTCTTTGTTGTTTTTATTTTAAAACCCAAGGTCATTGTTTTTGAAGTAACAGCTTAATTTTTATAATTAAGTAACAGCTTAACCCTTCATAATTAGGAGAATTACTTAGATGTTCTCTTCTAAGAGAATGATTTGTTGAGGTTGGAATGATCTGGCAGTGCCTAAAAGTTATTTTGGAAAGGAGGTAGCAGAAGATTGGAGTGTATCAGGTTATGAGATTTCTTTTAACCCACTAGCTTAACTTCTTTCTGCACCTCAGGGATGAAGAGGAGATGATATGATTTCTCTTTCTCAAGGCCTTCTTATTCTTGCTGTCCCCTTTTTTCAGACCAAGATTGGCCTTGTTTATTTGCTGTGTGATGCAAGGTGCCGCTTGCATACATGCAACACCTGACACAAACCACCTGCTCCCTCCTTCCACTCACCCACCCCGCCCTGGATGCACACACCAACTGGACTACCTTGATCCTGGCCTCTTCCATTATTCCATTGATGAAAATTGCACCAGTGGAAAAGCAACTTAGTGGAGAAAGGAGGGATTATGAATAAATGGTGACAGGACAATTAGTTAAATTTTTTTAAAAATTTGTTTTTGAGACAGTCTTGCTGGGTCACCTAGGCTGGAGTCCAATGGTGTGATCTCTGCTCACTGCAACCTCCACCTCCTGGGTTCAAGTAATTCTCCTGTCTCAGCTCCCCAGTAGCTGGGATTACAGGCAACTGCCATCATGCCCAGCCAATCTTTGTATTTTTGTAGAGATAGGGTTTTGCCATGTTGGCTAGGCTGGTCTTGAACTCCTGACCTCAGGTAATTCACCCGCCTTGGCTTCCCAAAGTGCTGGGATTACAGGTGTGAGCCACCATGCCTGGTTAAAAATTTTTTTAATTAAAAAAAAATTAAGGTAAATGCCTACCTGCTTTCATAACAACAACAACATAACAGATGATTTAAGTAAATTATATAACAGGGAAACTCTAAAACAAACTAGAAAAATATAGGCAAATGTTTAGATAATCTTAACATGAAGAAGAACTTTCTAAGCACAAAAGCTGTAGAAGAAAGGAAAGGACTGAGACATATGACTACATGAAAAGTAGTGGCTTGTGCATGTCAAATCACACAATAATCAAAAATGCAAATTTAAAAGTAGGATTAAATTGCCACGTATACACCTGACAGATGATTAGTATCATTACTATATAAAAAGCTCTTATAAATCATTATAAAAACAAATATCACAATAGAAAAATGAGGAAAAAATTGGGAAAATCTCATAAAATATGGAATATATAAATTCAATAAATACATGAAAATGAACTAATTATCCAATAAATACATATATAAATAACAATAGACTACTTTTTATCTATCAAATGAGTAGAGTGTGTTTTTGGTTTTATCTTAAAGATAACACACTGTGTGGGGGAGACTTTTGTCTCTATATTACTATTGACAATGTAAAATGGCATCTTTCTAGAGGGAATTGATTCCTGCTCACTAACCTAACCTAACCTTTTGTTTCCCCTTGATATGTGACAGGAGAGAGAGAAAAGAGGAAGACATTGAAGTGTGGAAAGGGAGAGCCTGGGCAGTGCCTAACTCACCTGAATAAGACTCATCATTTCCCTCTCCTCCTTGACCACTCAGAGCATCCTTTATAAGCTCAGATTCTGTCCCCAATTTTGCTATTGACTCCTTCACATATCAGAGCTCCTTATTCTAACAAATAAAGACAACCTTAGGAGAATGCTTATGGGACCAAAGGAATTCCACCTGAAATGATTTGGGAGATTTAGGCAACACCTCTTTTCCCATCCTAAGAACATAACTGCACTCTTTACTCTCTAGCACGTGAATTTATCCAGCACAAAGCTGACACTCTTGCAGAGAAAGCTCCAACCAAAAGCAACGTATGAGATTAAAGTTCGATCCATCCCTGATGACTATTTTAAAGGCTTCTGGAGTGAATGGAGTCCAAGTTATTACTTCAGAACACCAGAGATCAATAATCACTCAGGTAAAGAATGGTGGTAGAGTTTTTGTTCCCCCAGTGTGCTTTGCTGGTCAAAGTGAGGGAGCAAGTGAGAGAGAGATTATTGAAACTAACCAGCAAAATAGGACCCCCCTGGAGTGCATTTTTACACTTTGGAGAATGACTTGGCTTCTCTCCGTGCCCCTTTTGTGAAGAACAAGGAAGCAGAGGGAGTGGGGTCCTTAGTTAGCTGAGAATTAGTGCAGGCGGTCTGTGATCCTGGAAGCTGCCAAAAATTTTGAGCAAGATACCCACCCACTACCTCCAGTTAACCGATTTAGCCTGGGACCCCAAAGGCTGGTGTCTCTAAGGCCTCTCCAAGAAGCACATTTATTGGTGTCAGGTGTGCAGGCAGGTGTGACTGTCCCATATCTCTTTTTCCAGAAGGATGAAGATATCCTTGGAACCGGAACTGAGAATGTTTAGGAACTGAGACATCCCCTCCCTAGAATTTGCAACGGGGTGAACATCTCTCTCATCATGCCCTGCTCAGGCTTCTTTCCCTGGGTGGAAAGTCAAGAAGGGAAGGGAGCGTTGGTACCTTTGATGCCAGATCACGTTTACATTTCAAGTGGCAGATGTTCTGGGCCTGGTCACCGAAGTCAGTGCCTTTTAAGCCAAAATCCCTCCATAAAGCTGTCACATCTTTCTGTTAACTGAATAGCAACTTTCAAGAAGTAATAACTGGGCCCACATTACTAAGTAAATGTGAAGCATCTTGAGACCCTACCCCACTGTGTGGCTACTGAATGCTTACCACGATCTATTCTTGCTTTCCAGGGGAGACGAATCCTATCTTACTAACCATCAGCATTTTGAGTGTTTTCTCTGTGGTTCTGTTGGTCATCTTAGCCTGTGTGTTGTGGAAAAAAAGGTGACTTTCTTCAACTAATAAAGAGGGTGATTATGTGGGCTCACAGACAGTCAGAGCTTGATCCCCATTTATTGATGAGAAAACTGCAAAGGGGAATAAGGCATTTCACAAATTTAGTGCCCAGTATCCCTCTCTATCCTCAGTGAATTTCCACAGTGAATTTCATAAGAGGCAAAAATATATAAATTTGACACTAGGCAAACCCTGTAACCCTGTCACCGAAGTAAGAATTCTGTAATGCAATGTTTCCCAAGCTTTTCTTCCAGCATCCCCTAAAGGTTGTAGAAGCCATCATTCATGGCAAATGCACAATGTACTTGAAGTTTTGACTTTCAGTATATAAATTCATGGAATTTTGTATTCTAATCCATGGTAAGGCTATGTTTGTTTCATCATAAAAATGATGTGTTAGACATACACTTGTTAAGTCACTTAATATTCTAGGAAGATGCCCTTGGCGGAAGGTTACATACCCCCAGGATTATAAACACCCTAATTTGAAAAGCACTGCCTTGAAAGTACTAAGCAATTTCCCTGGGTAACTTGAAAATATTCCCCCACTTTTGCCAAAATTAGCTGACAGAATTGCTGCCAGTAAAAAGAAGGAATATAAAGGCAACACTTAAATTGGGAGTGAAAAATGGGGTCAAATTGTACTTCCACAGCTCCACCAAAACTACCTCCTTGCAAGCCTTGGTGTTCCTTCCCTCTAGGCCTTTTTCCCAGAGGTATATTACTGTCTGGTTCACAGAATGGATTGATAGCACTGGTCTCTGGTTCAACCCCTCCTTGAATTGATAGGGCCCTGAGGCCCAGAGAAAGCAAGTTGACCATGGTCACCCACCTAATTGTGATAGAGCCAAGACTGGAAATCTGTTCTTCTGATTCCGGGCTCAGAATAAGTGGGAAGACTCAGTGTGCCTGTGCCCCCTGCCATTCACTTCATCTATCAATGTCCTCTGATTTCAGGATTAAGCCTATTATATGGCCTAGTCTCCCAGATCATAAGAAGACTCTGGAACATCTGTGTAAGAAACCAAGAAAGGTGAGTGTTTTTGGTGCTTAAAAAATCTTGTGTTGGCAACATCCCAGTGGCTAAGAATGACATTCCAGGACAAGGAACAGTTGATGCATCAAATACCTCAGCTTCTGGTATTTGATGCATCCTGTAACTAGGGTCCCTCCTAAAACCCTAGCTGCAGTAGGGAACTGAAACAAGTTACACATCTCAGAACTTCTGGGCTCCCTGGGGCTGGAGGGCACAACTAGTGGTCACGTCAAGTCTTGAAGTGTCTCAGAAGCAAAGAGTCTATTGAGGAACATTCCAGCAATTCTGTGACGTTCCCTGTCAGAAAACTCTTTAGATCTTTTCCTGAACTGAACCTTTGGTGGTGTGTCTCTCTGGTGCCATTTTAATGCCTTCTCTCCTTTTTCTGTGCAGAATTTAGTCGTGAGTTTCAATCCTGAAAGTTTTCTGGACTGCCAGATTCATAGGGTGGATGACATTCAAGCTAGAGATGAAGTGGAAGGCTTTCTGCAAGCTACGGTTCCTCCACTACTAGAAGAATCTGAGACGCAGAGGCCTGGAAGGGATGTGCAGAGCCCCAGCTGGCCATCTGAGAATGTAGTCACCACCCCAGAAACTTTTGGAAGAGATTCACCCCTCAGATGCCTGGCTGGGAATGTCAGTGCATGTGATGCCCCTATACTCTCCTCTTCCAGGTCCCTAGACTGCAGAGAGAGTGGCACGAATGGGCCTCACATGAACCAGGACCTCCTCCTTAGCCTCAGAACTACAAACAGCACCCTGCCTCCTTCATTTCCTCTCCAATCCAGAATCCTGACATTGAACCCAGTTGCTCAGGGGCAGCCCATCCTTACTTTCCTGGGATCAAATAAAGAAGAAGCATACGTCACTATGTCCAGCTTCTACCAAAACCGGTGAAGTGTAAGAAACCCAGATTGAACTCACCGTGAGCCACAAAGATGATTTAGAAGGGAAGTCTAGAGTTCCCAGTCTCCCTCACAGCACAAAGAAGACAAAATTAGCAAAACCTCACTACACAGTCTTGCAGGATTCTGAAACATTGCTTTGACCACGTTTCCTGAGTTCAGTGGCACTCAACATGGGGCAAGAGCACCCTGCTTCTACCATGTGGATTTGGTCACAAAGTATTTTAGGGTTTGTTTTCGTTTTTTTGAGATGGAATCTTGCTTTGTCGCCCAGGCTGAAGTGCAGTGTCACTCGGCTCACTGCAACCTCCACCTCCTGGATTCAAGCCATTCTCCTGGGTTCAAGCATTCCCCAGTAGCTAGAATTACAGCCATGCACCACCACGCCTGGCTAATTTTTGTACTTTTAGTAGAGATGGGGTTTCACCATATTGGCCAGGCTGGTCTCAAACTCCTTACGTTGGAATCCTCCCACTTCAGCCTCCCAAAGTGCTGGGATTACAGGCGTAAGCCACTGTACCTGGCCTGGTCACAAGGTTTAAGTTGACCTAATGATTCAGCTATTTTTTTTAAGAAAGAGGAAAGTATGAAAGAGTAAAGGAAAGGATTTAGGAGTGAGGAAGGCAGGAAGAGAGCAAGAGGGGAAAGAAAGAAAGAAGAATAAAAAGGATAGTTGCCATTATTAGGATTTAGCGTATATCCAATGCTGTGCAACTGCTCTGCACACCTTGTCTCACTCTATCCTCACAATAATCCTGGGAGCTGTGTGCAATTACTATAACTGCTCTCTTTTTTACAGGTCATTAGATTCAAGAACTAAGGAGTTAAGTAACTTGTTCAAGTTGTTCACACAGTGAAGGTGAGGCCAAGATATGGTGACTGGGAGTCTAATTGCAGTTCCCTGAACCATGTGCCTTTCTCTTCACTGAGGACTTCCCCAATCTTGAGTGCCAAACCTCACTAGTAACAGGATGTGACTAGATAATTTATGATCCAAACTGGGTCACTTTGGAAAGCGAAAGGGGAACTTATATATAATCCCTCCAGGACAATAAGCAGAAACTAGGACTGCCCCAGACAAATGGGGACATACTTATGGTCACTTAAAATGGTTATGAGAAAGAAAGTAGGGGAAATTGGTTTTGTGGGTGTGAAGTCCCATGACCAGCCATGTCAAGAGAAGGGAAAGAAGGCAAGAAAAAGCCATGAAGCCCATTTGATTTCATTTTTCTGAAAATAAGCTCAAGAGGGAATAAATTAGAAACTCACAACTCACAATTTCTCTTGTTTGTTACCAAGACTGATTCTCTTGCTGCTACCACCCAACTGCATCCATCCATGATCTCAGAGGAACCTGTCGCTGACCCTGGACATGGGTATGTTTGATGAGTGAGAGGAGGCATAACACCTCCCATGTGTATAGACACTACCCAGACAGATTCATACCCAAATTGTCCCGAGTTCTCCAGCAATAGATGCTGCCGCAAACTTCAGGGAGAAAGAGTTACGAGCACATGCAATGAGTGAACTGGCTGTGGCTACGGTCCTGAAGATATACAGAAGAGACGTATTCTGAATGTTTGACATTTATCATCCTGCCTTTCTTGGTCTAGATTAATTTCTGATGGCTAGCTCAAAGTCAAGGCAATTGAGTAATGTTTGCTCAGGGAAGTATAGCAAACCCCTCTCCTGCAGGCCCTCAGACCCTGGCTGTTCACAGAACCACAAAAAGCAGAAGCTGCACAGAAAACTAAAGAAGGGGCCATAGGTTCAGGGTTTTGTTTAAGGTTTGTTGTTATTGATTTTCTGTTTTGAATTTTTTTCTTTGTTTGGTTTTTACTTTATTTAGCAGGATTAGGTATTTTAGTTTTCTTGTTTGTTTTGTGTTGTCTGTGAACGGGGTTTTAACTGTGGATGAATGCACCTTACCTGTTGGCTTAACAGACTGGTAAAATCAAACCATCTTGTTCTTCAGATGAGTGTTTTCCTTTCCAAAGTACTCTCCTCTGCATCAGCAGTAATAAATACAACACCGTAATCCCTTATGTTTACTTAGTGCTTTGGCAATTTTCAAAGTACTTCCATAAGCATTTTTTCCACCTACTTGATAGGCATTTATGGAAAGCCTGCTATGAGCCAATCAGAGTGTTAGGTGCAGGGGATCTAAAGACAAATAAGGATGACACCCTGCCTCATAAAGTGCAAAATCTAATGAAAGTGACAGCTTAGTAAACAAATTTTTATTTTACTACAAAATGTTACAAAAGAGGCATGTTGAAAGTGCCCTGTTGGCAACAGGGAAAATGCCACAAAAATGATGTAAATTTGCATGGAGAAAAGGTAGAATCTGCCTGGTTTGTAGGAAGCAGAAAACATTTTTCATCAGGTGGGCAGGTGCTCTTTACCTTTTGTAGAAGTGAGAGTCAAGTCTCAAATAGGAGGTTCCACAAAATCTCATGCCCAGCCTAGATCTCTGATACCTTATTCACAGAGGTTCTTTGAAGTATTTATTGTTTTCTTTGACTTTGGAAAAATTGGGACACATGAAGACAAGTAAATTACCCAACCTCACACGTTAAGTCGGAACTGGGAGCTGTAATGTTGTATCCCTGGTATAAATAGACATTCTCTCGAGGAAATGAAGAGATGAACTGTAGAGAAACATCGAGGTATCTCCAGCTCTAAACTCCTCTGTCTCAGTATTGTCTGGCAGATGTTATTATTGGGATTTAGTGTCTGAGCATCTGTCTGTTACTGGAGTATTTAAAATGCGTGTATTATAATCATATAATCATAACTGCTGTTAATTCTTGATTATATACCTAGTGACAATGTGTAACGTAAGATTACTAATTGGTTCTGCCCAATATACTTTCAGATTTTATTAAGAAAAAAACCCTACTGATCAGAGGCAATGTATTATTCAGAAATGTAAACTGCTAATTCTGTATAGCATGAAATGAAAAGACAACTAAATTGGTCCAACAACCATGTCTAGGGCACCCTGGCTTATGTGGTTGATTTCCTACCAAGCTTTGCCTCTTCCTTCAATGCGGTTTCCATGGGAATTTCCTTCAGAAAAGCCAAGTATGGGCTGTTTCAGAGGTGCATACCTGTGTTTTCTTAGCTCTTCTAGAGGGACTATAAGACTTGGAAGGGGCCAGGAAGAATATATGGTAGAGCTCCGAGAAATGATGCAGATTAGGTGGCATTTTTGCCTGGTCCATGGTTTATTGTTGGGATTATTCTTTAAAATATCCATTGTTCACTACAGTGAAGATCTCTGATTTGACTGTGTACTTTCCACATGCATTACAAACATTTTGCAGAGCTGCTTAGTATATGTGTACAATGTATATAACCATATGCTATTTAATTAAATGCTATGGGACTCTTTGTGGCTGTGCCTGTCTTCTCTGGAATCTGTGGATAGAGGTATACCCAGAATGGACCACACGTCTCTTCAGCCCCTGAAAACATTATGATGTCATCTGCTGTCACTTTATGGGTTTGGACTTTCAGAGGAATCTCTTTTTTGTTAAGTAGTTAATCAATTAATAAATCAATTAACGATTTGTTGAGGATCTGCTTTGTATAGCTTTGCACTGTGCTGGGCACTAGGGTTACAGAGGTAAAATGGAACACTTCCAGTTCACAATTGCATGAAGGCAAAGACACCTAGGAATAGGCACAATGTCATACCGTTGTTTTAATGCAAAATATCCATTATGATTTTTAGCTATTAGCAAGAAACATCAGTTTTGTCTAATTAAGCAGAAAAGGACCTTATTACAGGTTATTAGGAGGGCTCACAGACTATCTAGGAGGGTGAAGAACTGGTCTTGGAGGCCACAGAGCCACTTTGTATCTCTGCCACCAACACCTCCAGAAACCGAAAATAGCTACCTCCATTGCTACCACCAGCCCAGAATAGTCTCAGAAGCAGCACCCAGTGGCTTCACATCCCTGGCTGCGGGCTTAAAGGCAGAGCTGGAGCCTGTGGTTGATAAAGCCTAGTTCAGATGCCTGAGATCTAGCAATAGGTAGTGGAGAAGAGAATATCAGACATTTTCATCTTCCAGTAAGAGGCAAGAACCATAGCATGGGGCATTCCCCAAATATAGGAAGAATGTTCCGCTTCTAAGTGAGGAAAAAAAAAATGAAGAACAAAAAGGAGGAGAAGGACACACTACAGAATATATAGCCAAAAAGGGCAATGTGAAGGAGGTCCCACTTGATATGGTAGCACAGGGTAAGTCAGAGCACACTAGGTAACAGAGCCTCGAGTGCAGGAAGGATGCTTTCTGGTAGAAGAAACACTTGTTCAAAGTCCTGATGTAAGTGCATGTGAAACATTTGCAGGTTTACCAATACAGTGAGTGATGCCTCCTTATCTGTCTCAACTGGGAACAGTAATGTGTTGGTGGTTACTCCAGAAAGTTGTACAAAGAGTGCTTTCGTAGAAAATAACGTAGATGGGGCTCAGTGGCTCACACCTGTAATTCTAGCTTTGGGAGGCCAAGGCTGGTGGATCACCTGTGGTCAGGAGTTTGAGACCAGCCTGGCCAATATGGTGAAACCCTGTCCTTACTAAAAAATACAGAAAAGATTCAGCCAGGCATGGCAGTGCATGCCTGTAATTCCACCTACTTGAGGAGGCCGAGGCAGGAGAATAGCTTAAACCTGGGAGGCAGAAGTTGCAGTGAGCTGAGGTCATGGCACTGCACTCCAGCTTGGGCAACAGAGTGAGACTCCAACTCAAAAAAAAAAAAGAGAGAAGAAAAGAACATATATTTACCTTGGACATTTCACTTTAATTTATAACAGCTGGCTGTATATTCATTCACCACACATTTATTACATCATAGTCCATCTGGGCTGCTGTACAAAATGCCTTAGACTGGGTAACTTATAACTGATAAGAGAAATCTACTTCTCACAGTTCTGGAAGCTGAGGAGTCCAAGAACTGGATGTCGGCATGGCTGAGTTCTGGAGAGGGCCCTCTTCTTGGTTGCAGACTGCCAACTTCTCGCTGTCTTCATATAGTGGAAGCGACAAACAAGTTCCCTTGGGCCTCTTTCATAAGGGCACTAATACCAGCCAGGAGGGCTTTGCCCTTATAACCTAATCACTCTCAAATTCCCCACTTCCTAAAACCATCACCTTAAGGGTTAGAATTTCAACATACGAATTTTGGGGGAACACAGTGTCAAACCATGATAAGTTACAAGATTCCTTTCTTTGAGTGTGAAGTTATTAATTGCAGCTTCACCTTTTTCTTCCTTAGGTAACAGACTCCCATAACACAAAATCTACTCTTTGCAGTTTGACTTTTTTTAAAATGGGAAAGGACTTTAAAACTCTTGCAAAGAAAGCTAAGCATAGGGGACTAGCTTTTCTAAGATTTTCTGCTCCCAGATCTTTTATCATCACTTTTCCATCCCAATTTGCTGGTAACATTTTTTTTTCAATTTGCTAGTAGCATATTATTATCAAGTCTTTTCAAACCATTCAAAGTAGTTTTCATAGATCAGCAGCCATTTTTGCATATTTATATTCCATAATCTTGCATAATATAATTACAGTAACAAGTCCTGCTGGCTCAAACAAGTTTGAGAATACACACAACTGACTTGGACGAGTTTTACATGGCAATTGGTGGGATCAGAAGCACGGAGTGCACTAAACAAGAGTCCTCAACCCCAGGGCCACAGACCAGTACCGGTCCATGGCCTGTTAGGAACCAGGCCACACAGCAGGAGGTGGGTGGCAGGTGAGCAAGCATTACCACCTGAGCTCAGCCTCCTGTCTGATCAGTGGCAGCATTAGAGTCTCATAGGAGTGTGAATCCTAATGTGAACTGTTCACTTGAAGGATCTAGTTTGCATGTTTATGAGAATCTAATGGCTGAGGTGGAACGGTTTCATCCTGAAATCACACACACCAGCCCTACCACCAATCCCTTCCCCTGAGTCCATGGAAAAACTGTCTTCCACGAACTCAATCCCTGGTGCCAAAAAGGTTGAGGATCACTGCTCTAGAAGACAGCCTACTAGCAGTTAAATCTCAATGTGAGCGTCAATGTATTTAACAGAGAGGACAGAGAGTGCTGCTCTTCTCAACAAGTGGTTCAGTGGAAGCCCTCCATGGACAATTATTTCACTTGGTTTTCCTAGTCCATACAGTCTGCAGAGCAGTGGCTGAAGATCGGGCGTTGCAGAATTGGTGGGAGCCAATGATTAGGCATTTGGCATGCCAGCCTAAGAAGTGTCATTTATTCTGCAGAAAATAGAGGTGCCGGGCAGGATTTTAATCAGGAATGTGATGTGAAATAATGTATTTTCTGTGCATATGTGTATCAGGTTTTAGGAAGGAATCTTAATTCAGTAGGATACAAATATAAAATAATTCTGACATTTCTTTCATTACTCATCTCCGAAGATGCTCTGCTGAATACCCGTTTCTGAAGTAGATTGCTTTAAGTGATCAAAGTTTAATTCTTCTTGTTTTAAGATGCAGTCTCATATTCTAATTAAAGCCACACACACACTAACATAGGCTTGTGGCAAGGGGAACTTGGAAAAAAAGGAAGATAATAGCTTCTGTTTCTCTACTCCTCCCCCTTCTTGGCCTCTTCCTCCTCCCTTCTTTCTCCTCTTTCCCTTCCCCTCCCCACCTCCTTTTTCTTGTTCTTGTTTTTCCTCCTTCTTTCTTTTTCTAACAGCTTAAAACACCACACATTTTCTCTCTCACAACCTCTATGGGTCAGGAGTCCGGGCAAGGCTTAGCTGAGTCCTCAGCAAGGCCGCAATCAAAATGTTGGCCCAGGCTTATTTCTCTTCTGGAGGCTCCATTGACAACTGGTTTATTTCCAAGCTTACTTAGGTTATCGCAGAATTTATTTTCTTGTGCTTGTAAAACTAAGAGCTCCAGCTTCCTGATAGCTCTCGCTCTCGGCTCCTAAAGGTCCCACAGCCTCTTGTATGACCCACTTCATATGCTTTTTTTTTTTTTTTGAGACAGAGTCGCTCTGTTGCCCAGGCTGCTAGAGTGCAGTGGCACGATCCTGGCTCACCTGAACCTCTGCATCCTCGGTACAAGAGATTCTCCTGCCTCAGCCTCTCAAGTAGCTGAGATTACAGGCCACGCCACCATGCCCAGCTAATTTTTGTATTTTTTGTAGTAAAGACAGAGTTTTGTCTTGTTGGCCAGGCTGGTCTCAAACTCCTGACCTCAGGTGATCCACCCACTTCAGCCTCCCAAAGTGCTAGAATTACAGGTGTGAGCCACTGCGCCCAGCCCATAGCTCTCTTTCAACAAGAGGCTTGCTTCTTCAAAGCCAGAAAGGGAATGTGAGTCTACTAGTAAGATGGAGTCTTATATAAATGATATTAACATAGGCATGACATCCCATCATCTTGCCATATTCTGTTAGTTAGAAGCAAGTCAGAGGTCCCACCCATACGCAAGGGGAGGGGATTATATAAAGACATGATTCTCAGGAGTTGGGGATCACAGGGGCCATGTTAAAGCCTGTTTGACACACAAGCTAACTCAGTCATGCCATTTTCATTTCAGTCTCTTATTAAATCTTCACTCAAATTTGGATTTCTTCTCCTTCCATTCTCCTTAGCATTTTAGATACATAGTGTTATGAATTTGTTTGTGTCCCCCCCAAAATTCATATGTTGAATTCTTAACATGCAGTAGCTCAGAATGTGACTTTATTTGGAGATAAGTTCTTTAAACAGGTAATCAATTTAAAATGTCATTAGGGTGCAGCGTAATCCAGTTTGACTGGTATCCTTATAAAAAAAAGGAAATTTAGAGACAAACATGCACATAGGGAAAACATCATGTGAAAATGAAGGCAGAGATCAGGGGTGATGTTTTTAAAAGACAATGAGTATCAAAGACTGATAGAAAATCATCAGTAGCTAAGAACGTGGCATAAGGCAGATTCTCCCTCACGGCTCTCAAAGGAACCAACCCTGCTGGCACCTGGATCTCAACATGCTAGGCTCCAGTACTGTGAGACAACAGATCTCTTATTTAAGCCACTCAGTCTGCGGTGCTTTGCTATGACAGGCCTAGAAAATGAATGGCATGGTACTGGGAGAAGACATCTGGGGCCATGTGACTTTTTTAGACTCTCCAGAGCTCTAGGCTTCCTGTCTTGTCTGTGGATGGTATCCTCTGTGTTGTATCTACTGCTAATGTGTCAGGACCCATCATGTTCCTTTGAATATGGATGATCCACATACTGGCTATTAACTGGGGCTCCATGTGTTGTCCAGGAAGCTTTTTTCATCCTCTAGACCTCTCTGCCTCTTCAAGCATGAGAAGCAATTTGATCAAATTTCCTCTTTAGAATGATCCCCCCATGAAGGTAGAGAATAGGTCATATGACAGCCAGACTATAGCAGGGACAGATGGATTTTTGTGACCTCTATACCCACTTAGGGGATGCCACAACCAGGTACAAGGTGAGCCTGAGGCTAAGACCAGGTGGGTCTTTGTGCCACCTTTGTCTCCTTGTCAGAAAAGTTATTCCTTCTTTTCTCCCTTTCTTCCATCTACCAGTACTTACTACTTACTAAATATTTGTTTCATTCCAAGAATAATATAGATAGTAGAACTTGTGGGGCTCCAGGGAAATCCCTAGGCCCCTGAAATAGGAGCTTGCAGTTAATAGCTTTCTGGGTGTCTTATTACTCACTGGCTGAGAGTTAAATAAGCTAGAGCTTGAGTGAAAATTTTTATCCTTTTCCTCCAGAACATCTTACAATAAGGAATCAGCCAGCCTGCCTGTCCCAAGACCTTTGCTCTTGCTGCTCACTCCATCTGAAACACGGTTTCTCTGGATCTTTGTGGGCTGGCTCCTTCTTACTCTCCAGGTCCTAGCTTCTCTGTAACCTCCACAGAAGTGGTAATCCTGATGAAAACAAGGCCCTTCTCCTGATAGTCTCTATCATGCCTCCCTGTTTATTTCCTCCAAAACCCCTTCCTTAATATTAACTGCCAATTATTAACCACTAATTTATTACTAATTATTAATATTAATTAATTTATTTTGGCTGATTGTTCTTAATGCCTCTCTCCAATTCTAAAATTCAAGTTCCACTACCTATATTATTCTTGCAATAAAACAAATATTTAGTAAGTACTGGTAGATGGAAGAGAAGGAAGAGCTTTTCTAACAAACAGAGAAAGATGGCACAAAAACCTACTTGGTCTTAGCCTCAGACTCACCTTTGACCTAGTTGTGGTGTCCCCTAAGTAGGTACAGTGGTCACAAAAATCCATCTGACCCTGCCCTAGACTGGCTGTCATATTCCCCACCCCCACTGGGAGTGTCTTTCTAAAGAGGAAATCTGATCAAGCTACCTCCTAACTAAAATCCTTTAGTGGCTTTCCAACATGGCACATGACATAGCTTGGATTATTTTCCCCATTCAAATCTCATGATAAAATATAATCCCCAGTATTGGAGGTGGACCCTGGTGACAGCACCATCCCTTTGGTGCTGTCCTCTCAAGAGTAAGTGAGGTCTCACAAGATCTGGTTGTCTAAAAGTGTGTGGCCCTTCCCCGCATCCTTGCTCCTGCTTTCACCGTGTGACTCCCCTTTTGTCTTCCACCATGATTGTTGCCTTCCACCATGATTGTAAGTTTCCTGAGGCTTCCTCATGTTACCAGAGGAGTAAAACCTGAGCCAGAGTCTGGCTGCAGCAGTGACAGTGCTGAATTCTAACCACTAGACCACCAGGGAAGTATAAGCCAGTGCTGCAGTTTGAGCTTAGGTTCTTGGCCTTCCTAAACCTGAAGAATGGGGAAAGGGCCCCCAGAGGTACAGTGACTTTTACAGGTGGAATAAAACTTGTGGACCCAAAGAGTAGGCAAAGTGCGGTTTATTAGACAGAGTGAAAGGACAGCTCCCACACGTGTGGGAGGGGATCCAGAGAGGAATCTGTTCAGGCAGGGGTGGCTGGAGTTTTAACACTTGAGTTATTACCACCCCATTCATGTTCTTGTCCAATGAAAGGAGTTTTTTCAAAATTCCTCTGGATTGATTGATCTTCGACTCCGTTATCGGATTAGCTACTTGTTTTATAACCCTGAGTCACAGAGCCTCCTCCTCCAAGAGCCAGCACAGGAAATTCGGAGACAAAGAGCCCTACCTGGCCTGTGGGTGGCAAACAAAGAGCTCTACCTGGCCCATGGGAAACTGAACAAAGATCCCTAGCCATCTGAGGCGGGAAAACTGGAGATCCCAGGAAGTCCCTCTAAAATAGCCCCACTCTCAGAAGCTAGGCAGTTGTTAGCACCATGCTTCTTGTAAAGCCTGCAGAACCATGATCCAATTAAGCCTCTTTATAAATTATCCAATCCCAGGTATTTATAGTAATGCAAGAACGAACACACACAGCATGGAAGGTTCTTGATAACCTCGTATATTACTTTCTTGTGGCTACGTTAATAAATTTTCACAAACTTGGTGGCTTACATAACACAAATTTATTTACTCTCTTGCAGATGAGGCATCAGAAGTCCAAAATGAGTCTTCTGGGGCAAAAATCCAGGTGTCAGCCGGGCTGTGATACTTCTGAAGCCTGTAGGGAGAATCTATTTTCCAGCTTTTCTTGTCTACCGGAGGCC
Source organism: Cacajao melanocephalus (assembly GCA_963573385.1). NCBI lineage: Eukaryota > Metazoa > Chordata > Mammalia > Primates > Pitheciidae > Cacajao > Cacajao melanocephalus. The sequence goes on from CAUYLG010052966.1 coordinate 40,713, forward strand.
ACCTGTATTCCCAATCCCACAGCCCCTAGCCCCTTCCTCTGTCTTTTAAGTGGATTATTTCATCCGCTGTTTCTATCATCACAATACCTTCTCCTTCTAAGATTCCTTGTGATTACACTGAGTCCACCTGGATAATGAAGGCTCATCTCCCCATCTGGAGATCTTAACATAATCACATCTACAAAGTCCCTTTGGTTATTGAAGTAACATATTTATATGTTTTAATTATTAGGATGTGGGACACTTTTGTGGGAGACAGGGATTGTTCAGCCTACCTTTCTTTCTTCACCTCTTGCCACCACTCTCAGCCCGTGGTCTCAATCACCAGCCTTTGCACTTACTACCCCCATTGTCTAGGTAATTCACACCAGTCCCTCAACACTAGCCTCAGGCATTGCCTCTTCTGGGAAAACATCCTCTTACAGGCCTGAATATGACTCCTGTGTGCATTCCTAATAGTACCTTGCTTATTTCTGTTGTCACCACACTGATTTGTAATTACTTGATTTGTTTGACTCTTCTGGGGGTTCTTAAGCATCTCTTACTAAGGTACCTAAAATTTTGTAGACATTCTCTCATAAATGTTGAATGAATGAATCAAAGAATGAATAAACATTTAGGAAATGATGTTGTATTAGTCAACTTGTTTCCTCATCACTGTTAAAGAAAGAATGCTGAGCCACGTTGTTTAGACAGAAGCAGGCACCACATCCCTGAGAGAGGAGCACATCTGGGCAGCCATGTGTGAGAAGTCAGTTGCATTCCCCATACACAGTTGCCTCTGCAGCTGTCCTCTTAACCACTGTAACCACAGAAGTGGGGGAACAATAGGGTGGGGTGAAGTGAAAATAACATTTTCCGAAGCTTCATTTATCTAATAAATATAGCTATTAATTTTGCTTACTCAGTTATTTAGTTTATTTTAGATTCATATGAAAGTCTACCCTAATTACTGAATTTTAATGGCTTGTGACATTTATGTGGGCATTTGTGTGTAGTTTGCAATGACACAGCTGTTCAGACAAAGAAAGTGTGATGCATAAAACCTATTGGGTTCAAGGAACACATTCACACTCCTCAAGAGTCACTGGTAAAAGCAGTGAAGCAAACAATATGCAAAGCCCCTGAGGGTTGAAAAATAAAGCTTAAATACTGAATTGTGCTGAAACACTTGAGTTCATCTGTGGGGTCTCTCAACAGTAAATTATTAGAACCAATTTGCCTTTACCCTAAGTAAAGATTTTTCATAAAGAAGGGGTGGAGAACTTATAGAGACTGAAAAGGACTCTCTTTTTTATGACAAATTAGTACCTGCAAAGTTTTAACTGCACTAGTCATTAGACAAAAATGCAGAATAATCAGAAAACGTTTTACTGTTAAGCTTATCTGCTGATAGACTGAAATGTAACTTTTAGAGCCTAAGAAATCATTAATTTAATTAGAGCATCAGTGAATGCTATAGTATAAGACTGTTAAATCTGTTTTTTACATGGTTATAAACTTTCATGAATTTAAGTGTGAAGTTGCCAGTGTAGAATTGAATGATAATTAAAGCTTTACTTTTTTCAAATAAAAAAGTTTAATAAAATAGTAAGAGCAGATAAGCTAGGATCATGCTCAGTGGTGAAATTTTAAAAGTACTCCATTATATTGAAGGATAAAACAAAAGAAAGTCTACTGTCACTTCATTTAACATGGTTCTGGAAATTCTAAGAAATGCAATTAAACAAGAAAACAAAGTAAAAAGCATAAATATTGAATAGGAGAAAATTAAATCATCATTATTGGCAGATTAAATTATTGTATATATGGAAAACAAAAGGGAATCAAGTAAAAAAAAAACACTACAAGACACAAATACTTTCTCTGCTTGCAATATTTTCATGTTTTTTAAAAATCTTTATTGAATCTTTACAACTAAACTAATATTTGCCTGTGCCTTTAAATTCAAAAAAGATAGACATGTGATGTAACAAGTTGAAGATGCTACTCTCTAATCACACTCTTCAGGAATAATCATATTTAATAACTGATATTTAGGCTTCCAGATGCTCTTCTGTGCATACACTATTATTCTAAATATCATGCAGAGAAATAAATGTTGGAGAATCGCCTGCACAATTCCAGAGAAGAAACTAACCATTGTGAAGCAATTAACCATGCAAGTGGTTTTGAAATTTGATTCAGCAGGAATTGACAGATCAATCAATGGTATAAAACAGAGAATCTGTGAGTACAAATCTATGCAATTACAAAAATTTCATCCATTTCTAATCAGTAGGATTAAAGAGGATTATTTACCAAATAAGGATGGAATAACACACTAGCCATTTGCAAACAAAGAATAAAGGTAACTGACTTCTTATTTCAAAATAAATTCCATATAAATCAAAGATATACATAATTTTAAAAATAAAAACAAATGCTAGAAGACATGGGTGAATCATTTTATATTTTTTGGATGTAAAAAGCATTTCTAGATAAAATGTAAAACCTAAAAGCCATAAAAGGAAAAGATTGTTGACTAGATAAAATTTAGAATGCTGGTAATTTCTTTACTAATTTTTAAAAGTCATAACAAAAAGGAAAGATAAAAAGAAGCTGGAGAAAGACAGTAACACTATGACAAGCAAAGTTCTGTTATCCTTATAAGACCCCAGAGTCTTATCAATCAGCAAGCAAAAGATGAAGAGTCTAATAAGAAAATGAACAAAGCACATTAACAGAAGACTCACAGAAGAAATAAAACAAACTTTAAAAATTGGAAAATATTCTCAATCTCATTCAGAATAAACAATGCTGATGAAATTAATGAGATAAATGTTTTGCCCATTAAAATGTGAAAATTAAAAAAATCACTAAACTTCAATGCTTAGGAAGGCATAGGACAATAGGCTTTCTCATATACTGTTAATAAGAATGTAAACTAGTACATACTTTTAAAAGGACAATTTGGAAATATATAACAAAAATTTTAATGTGTATACCTAGAAATTCTATGTATAAAATATCTATATATTCTTATAACTAAGAAGAATTGTAAATCTAAGTAAATTGTAGTATATTCATACTATGGAATACTAACAAAGCCATTAAAAAATTCTTTTAATGTAAAAAAAAAATTTTCTTCTTAGACTCTTCATCTTTTGCTTGCTGACTTGCAAGACTCTGGATGTTAAGGATAACAGAACTTTGCTTGTCATAATGTTACTATCTTTTTCCAGTTTATGTTTATCTTTTCTTTGTGTTGTGACTTTTTAAAATTTAGTAAAGAAAATACCAGCATTCTAAAACTAGCATGGTAGTGCTGCATATATTGATAAAGAAAAATGTCTATACTATTTTGTCAAAAGCTTCTAGGAAGAGAAAACTCTCCAAAAGTCTCCACTGTGGGGATCGCTCCAGTGTAGAGGCCTTTTGACCTTGCCTCCGCCATAATGTGAGCTTGAGCCCAGACACATTTCCCCCTTCTTTCTGGAGGCAGTCGAGCTATGAGGAAGCAGGAACTAAAAATGGATGATTCTGTTGAAGTGATTTTAGACTCCCTGACTCCAATGGCTTGGTGATGGCTGTGGGGTCTTACTAGACATTGTGTTTTATCTTAAATCCTGTTCTGAGCTAGTTTTATGACTCTGTTTACTGAGCACTGCTTAGGCCCTGTGGCCATTCATGTGACTCTTGGAGATTCTTGCCTTTGAGGATTTGTGATTCCTTCCAACCCTTAAGGAATGTCCCCTTTCCAAATGTAAACCCTTGCTCAATAGATAAGAAAATCACCTTCTTGTTTTGTGATTCTCACGTTCTCTTTTATGGCCCCTGATTAAGTACTCCTTTTGTTTACTGGTATTTTTTCTTCTACCCCAGACCTTCTGTGTTGTAACTTTTTGTTCCCCTTTATTGTACAGAATTAACAATGTGGGTTGACGTCAGCTGCTGAAAGCTGAAAGTATATATTGGGACCCTATGCACAAATAAATTAGCTGCTTAGGCACAGCCTATTCAGTCCTCCAGACCCCATCTGTCTGTCTATCTTATTTCTCGCTCACTCTCTCTTCCAGGTATTGGGACCCTCTTGCTGGCCAAGAGTCCCCGGCAGATGTGCCGATCCCGACAGCTATCCTGAAAGTGATGTGGTTGTGTATGTATTGCATCCCTTAGAAAAGATTGCAATAGATCCCCACATGTTTATTATTTGCATATTAATAAAGAACATTAAAAATTTTAAGAATGGACTGTTATTACTGCTTAAAACTTGTGCGAGCATCACTAGAGCATAGGGGTTTGAGGCTGCAGTGAGGGGTAATCATACCAGTGCACTCCAGCGGCATGACAGAGCCAGACCCTGTCGCTTAAAAAATAATTAATTAATTAATTAGAATTAAAATTACAAAAAAAAAATCCCCAAACATGTAAGAGCATAAGAATAGCAGAGTAAGATTCTCCAGGAATTTACTCTTCTATAAAAAGAATGAAAATATTGACTCCAAAATTAATGGTAATAGTAACTTATTGTCTAATCAATGTTTTAAGAACTCTGGGAATTAACCAAAGGCTTGCAACAATCCAAGGAAATTCTGTTGAAGAAAAATGGCTGAATCTCAATGACAACAGTGAGCTTTACCACATTTCAAATTATTTTTGTTTCTCTCTCCAGCTTTAAGAAAAATTTGAAAACAAAAACTGTGTAACTATGGTAACCATGTAAAGCAGACACCTTTTGGAAGGGGCAGAATGGGTTTGAAGCTCCCCGAAAGCCCATAGTCATACATGCCATTACCTGACGTGTCTTAACAGTTCTCTGGAAACCCCTCTTTTCAGAACTCATCTTTATTTGGCCTGAATCAGACCTCTCCAACTCTAAGGAGCTTTCAACTCTGGGGCTACATTTGTGAAAAACAATCAACAGTGGTTATTTAATATTGTAGTTCATGATGCAATGATAAAAGTTGTGACGGTAAGGAAGCTTACCAAAAAACATAAAGAGAAAAACTTGTGAAGTTGTCTATAGGGGCATTTGAAAAGTTCCAACATATTCTTGTGACTCTAGAAGGCTTTGCATATAAGCAGGGATGTATGCACACCCAGAAGAGACTTGAGAAGGCTCTAATCTGTTGCCTCTAGCTAACCTTCAGGCTCTGATGAAAGCTAAAAGTAAAAAGTAAAGGCAAAATTTTAAACTGCTTACCTAAGCATTGAAGACCTGTCCAAACTACCCATAGAAGCTCTCAGCAAAGCCTGGGAAGTTTATAGTTTCAAAGCATATAAGGACATGTCTGACCTATTATTTGCTGAGCACTAGCTAACTGACCAGAGACTTTAGTGGCTACATGTGACAAAGAATACAGACTTTACTGAAGTAAATTTAATGTTACTAAACAAATAGCAATGACAAAAACAAACATCAATAACAAAAAAAAAATTGTGGGGATAATCTGATTTTCATAGTTGTCATATTATATTATCTAAAATATCGAGTTTTTAACAAAAATTATGAGACATTAAAAAAAACAGGAAAATATAGCCCAAATACAAGAAAAAATTCAGGCAATAGAAATTGTTGCTGAGGAAGCCTATGTTAGACATAACTAGAAAAGGACTTTAAGTCAATTATTTTAAAACATGGTCTAAGAACTAAAGAAAATGCCCAAAGAAATATTTTAAAAAGGTCTGAAAATGATGTCTCAACAAATACAGAATATCAATAAAGAGACAGAGATCTCTTAAAGTGCTTAAAAGCAGATTTTAACTGTCTGAATAAGTAATCAACAAAAATTAAGGTAGGTCAATTGAGACTTTCCAGAGTGATATATAAAGAAAAAATAGGAAAAATTAACAAAGTATCAGACACCATCAGGATATCATCAAGCATGAGTATATATGCATTACGGGAGTCTCAGAAAGAGCAAACAGAGATGATGACAGAAAGAATATCTGAAGACATTATGAAAAAAAATTCCCAAATTTGAGTAAAAATGTTAGTGGACATATTCAAGAATTTCAGTAAACTCTAAGTGGGATAAACTGAAAAATTACATACCCAATATTCCCAAGCAAATGAATTGTCAGGCTCATATTTTACACCATATAAAAGAATGAACTCAAGATAGATTAGATATCCAAACATAAGACAAAAACTATAAAACTCCTAGAAGAAAATATAGAGGAAAATATGACATTGTACTTGGCAATGATTTTTTGAATATGACATGAAGAGCACAGACAACAAAAATAAAAATACTTTTAATCAAACTTAAATACTTTTGTACATAAAAGGACACAATTGACAGAATGGAAAGACAACAGATAGAATGAGAGAAAATATTTGCGAATACTATATCTGATAAGAAGTTAATATCTATGATAGATAAATAACTTCTATAACTCAACAACAAAAAGTAAAATAACCATATAAAAAATGGCAGGGAGTTGTAAGAGTCATTTCTTCAAAGATTACATACAAATGGCCACCAAGCATGTAAAAAGATGATAAACTAGTCAGAGAAATGCAAATTAAAATCACAGAGAGATATTCCCACATATCCATTAGGATGGACACTATACAAAAACTACAGAATATAGCAAATGTTGATGAGGATGTAGAAAAAAATATAAAACCATTGTGCACTCTTGGTGGGATTGTAAAATGGTGCCATCATTATGAAGAATAGTGTGAAGCTTTCTGAAGAAATTAAAAATAGAACTGCCATATTATCAACAATCCCATATCTGAAAATATATCCACAATAATTGAAAGCAGGGGGGCCTGATATTTACATATGTGTGTTCAGAGCTGCACTATTCACAATAGCCAAGAGATAAAAGCAACCCAAACATCCATTGATAAATGAATAGATAAACAAAATATTTACACATACAATGGACTATTACTCAACCCTAAAAAGGAAAGAAATTCTGACATGCCACAACATGGATACATCTTAAGGATATTACACTAAGTGAAATAAACAGTCATAGAAAGTCACATATCTACATGAGTTACTTAAAGTAGTAAAATTAGAGAGACAGAAAGTAGAATGGTGATTGTCCTAGTCTAGAAGAATGGAGAAATGGGGAGTTACTGTTTTATGAGTACCAAGTTTCAGATTTGCAAGATAAAAACTTTCTGGGATCTGTTTCTCAACAATGTGAATATATTTAACACTACTAAATTGTATACTTAAAAATAGTTGAAATGGTAAATTTAATGTCACGTGTGTTTTTTAACCACAATTAAAGCAAAAAAAAGAAAGAAAGTAAAAAGGGATGAAGCTAAAAAATTTGCTTATTATTTTCAGTATGTATGGTCAAAACTAGGACCTCTGCACCATTTATCCACGAGAAATTTTAAATGCACCCTAAACATATTTTAAACAAACTGTCAAAAGACAAAGAGAGAATTTTGAAAGCAGCAAGAGAGAAGCAACTCATCACATGCAAGAGATCTTTAAGAAGATGAATTTTCTATTGAAACGATGGAGGCCAGAAGGCAGTACAATAACACGCTCAAAGGCCTAAAAGAAAAAAGACTCTCAACCAAGAATTCTATATCTAACAATGAAGAAAATATAGATCACGAGGCAGAAATTAAGAAATTTACAGGAAAACAATAGCTGACACTGACAGAATTCACCACTAATAGACATTTCTTATAAGGAATACGATAGGTAGCTTTTCAAGTTGAAGAACACAGAAAAAATAAAGAGCACCAGTAAAGCTAAGCACATAAGTGAAAATAAAAGACAGTATAAACATATGTTTTGTTTATAACACTTTTTTTTTTTACTTCTGGCTTATTTGCAAGTCAACTGAAAAGAGAAATAATTATGTATCTTTGTTGATCAACATATAATATATAAAGATGTAATATGTATTACAATAATAGGTCAAAGAAGGATGAAAGAGTAACTATTGAAATTAAGTTGTTATTAATATGGACTAGATTGTTATGCTTTCAGATATGACTTGTAATTCTCAGAACAACTAGTAAGAAAATAACTCAAAAACAAGTGGTAAAAGAAATAACAGAGGAATTAAAGTAGTACTTAAATTATTCTATTTAACATAGAAAGGGAGTACAGATATTTGGAAATTAAATAACACACTTCTAAATAACCAATGGTTCAAAGAAGAAGAACCAAGAGAAATTATAAAATACTTTGAGATGAATGAAAATAAAAAGTAATAGAGAAATAGAAAAACAAAAAAGGCATAAGGCATATAGAAAACAATTAGCTAAAAGACATATGTAAATCCTACCTTATTAGTAATTACATCAAATGTAAATGGTTATATAATGTAATCAAAAAGCAGAAATTGGCAAAAAAAAAGACAAAAAAAAGTCCCACTATATGTTGTCTACAGGACACAATTCAGATTAGAATATATAAATAGTATGAATGTAAAAAATACGCAGAAAAAACATTCAAATAGGAATCAAAAGAAAGTTTGAGCAACGATGTAAGATAAAGTAGACTTTAATAAAAAACTGTTAGTGGAAACAAAAAAAGAGATCTTATATTTTTAAGAGGCCAATCTATCAAGAAGGCCTGAAAATATGAGCAACTATGCACCTAAAAATAGAGGCCAAAGTACATGAACAAAATCTGACGGAAAACTGACAATGAAATTAGACATTTCAACAGTCATAGTTAAAGAATTTCATGTCCTTCTTATAATAATTTGTAGAAAAACTAGACATAAGGCCAGCAAAAATATAGATGATGATAACAAAAGTGTAAAACAATTAGATACAATGAACATTTATGGAATACTCTACCCAACAACTAGACATAGACATTTATAGAACACTCAACAACAGAATACGTATTTCATAAAATTCACATTAAATATCCTTCATGATGCATCATATTTTAGATTATACAAGAAATCTCAGTAAATTTAAAAGAAGTTATATCATACAAAGTATGTTCTCAGATCACAGTGACATGAAATTAGAAATCAATAATAAATTTCGGAGGAAATTCACAGATATTTGAAAATTAAATAACACACTTCTAAATAACCAATTGTTCAAAGAAGACACAAAGGAAATTATAAAATACTTTGAGATGAATGAAAATGAAAATTAACATATCAAAACAGAGAATTCAACTAAAGCATTTAGAGAAAAATGTATTGCTGCAAATGTCTATATTAAAAAAGAAAGAACTTAATCAATACCTTAATTTTTCATTATAAGAAACTAAAATGATAAAAAAGATAAACACAAAGCAAGAAAAATGAAGAAAACATAAATGACAGCAGAAATTAATGAAATAGAGACTATAAATCAATGAAAAAACTCTAATACCAAAAGTTGGTTTTTCAGAAAAACCACCAATGAAATTTAACTAGACTGACTGAGAGAAAAAAATAGAAGACTAAAATAGCTAAAATCAGAAGTAAATTGATTTTTTGACAAGGATGTTAGAATAATTCAAAGGGAGAATGTTATGTTTTTCAACAAATAATTCTGGGACAACTGAATATCCACATGCAAAAAAATTAATTTGAAATCCAATCTCGTACCATATAAAAAATTAATTCCAATGCTGCAATGTTCTAAATATCAGAGCCAAAAGTATGAAACTCTTAAAGAAAAATATAAGTGAAAATCTTTATCACATTGGAGCAGGCAATGGTTTCTTAAGGATGACACAAAACTATAAGCAAAAAAGGAAAAGAAAACAAAGTTGAGATTCATCAAAATTAAAAATACTTGTGCTTCAAAGTATACCATTAAGAAAATAAAAGACAACTCACAAATTAGGAGGAAATATTTGCAAATGATATATCTGATACAATAGTTGCACTCAGAGTATACAAAGACCACAAATAACTCAATAATTAAATGACAACACAATTTTAAAATGCCAATAAATGTAATAAACATTTCTTCAAAGAAGATCTATAAATGCTTTCATTAAAACAATAAAAAAATAAAAAAAGATAACACCATTAACCATTAGAGTGATACAAATCAAAACCACAGTATAATACCACTTTAAGTAAAGTGGAATGGCTATAGTAAAAAATATGCAATGACAAATGTTAGAGATGATGCAGAGAAACTGGAGTCCTTATACCCTGATGGTGAGAACACAAAATGAAACTGCTTTAGAAAATTATGTGGCAGGTCCTCAAAAAGTTAAACATAGAGTTATCATATGATCCAGCAATTTACTTCTGAGTATATGCCCAAGGGAATTGAAAACATATGTCCCTACAAAAACTTGTGCTTGGATGTTCATAATATCATTATTCATGATAGATAAAAGGAGGAAACCGCCCAAACGTCCACCAACTGATGAATGGACAAACTGTGTTATAGTCATACAATGAAATATTTTTCAGCCATGAAAAGGAATACAGCATTGATATATGATAGAACATTAGAACTTTGAAAACATCATGCTAAGTCCAGACATTTTTAAACAATATATTTTTAAACAACATTATGATTATGCTAAGTCCAGACATAAAACACCACATATTGAATATCAGATTATTTCATGTATGATTCTGGACATTCTTAAGTGTCCAGAAAATGCAAATTAATAGAGCCAGAAATTGTACTGATTATATTAATTCTTGCCAGAGGCTGAAAGGCGGCAGGGTTGGGGATTGAGAGTGACTTCTAAGGAATATGGAGTTTGTTTCGGGGATGATACACATGTTCTGGAATTTGATAGTGATTATGTTTCCATAAGTTTGTGAACATACTAAAACCACTGAAAAATCACAAATAAAAGCAATATACTTTATGTAGTCAATAGAAAAATGTGTTGTGGCTACTCTTAATGACTAAGAAAAAAATTACTAAGAAGATTGCTTCATGTAACAAAGACTTTACTGATAAAATTGTAACATAGCATTGTCCTAAAAATATGAAGATCAGATGATCAAGTAATAATGCCTTATTATATAAATAAAACTGGCTGGGTGCAGTGGCTCATGCCTGTAATCCCAACACTTTGGGAGGCTGAGGCATGTGGAACACCTGAGGTAAGGATTTTGAGACCAGCCAGCCAACATGGTGAAACCTCGTCTCTACTAAAAACACAAACATTAGCCGGGCATGGTGGTAGTTGCTTATAATGCCAGCTACTCGGGAGGCTGAGGTAGGAGAATCTCTTGAACCCGAGAGGCGGAGGTTGAAGTGGTCCGAGATCGTGCCACTGCATGCCAGCCTGGGCAACAGAGTGAGACTCCATCTCAAAATAAATAAGTAGATAAATGAATAAATAAAACTTTGTTAATTTCTCTAAGCTTCAAATTCCAAAATGCATGTCAGAACTGGCACCCATTCCTTCGAAAGAATCAGCGTAAAGCGCTTGTAGCCCATTAATAAAATAATTACAAAAATATTCAAACCTCAAACACATGGCTATGTCATGCACCTCAGGGAGAAGGAAATACCAGAGACTAGCAAAACACGCAGGGTAGCTACATCAACTTACACACTATGGATAAAAAGCTCAAGGCTTAAGAAGCCACATAAAGGGAAACCAACGTTAAAATTTATATTACCAACTGGGTCAGAAGAAAGCAAATCTATTCTAAGCGTGGATGTTTTAAAACAGTTTGTTTGCTTTCTATCTGGGAAATTTGGAAAGGAAAAATTGGCTTGTTCTCTCCTTTGATATAATTATGCACAAAACAATATCATAAACTATAATTACCTGTCTTCAGAGAAATATATAAAGCATTTTTCCAGATTACTTTACTTGAGCTGGTGGCTTTTACTTTTTTCTCTCTTGCTGTAAGCCTCTTATTTCCTTTCTCTTTCTGGACTATTTTGGATTAGAGTCCAGTCTTGTGGTGGCCTAAGCAATATCCCTCCCCATTTCTTTTGGAAGAAGCATCCTAATATTCCTTTGAGAAACTGAGTCTCTCTCAGTGCATTTGCTCTTGGAAAGATTGCCAAGGAGAGAGTCTTGGCCAATCAAGGGTCAGTGAGTGAATGAAGCTCAGTGGTCAGACTGTCTCTGTGAATCACCAATCTGCATCGGAGTGGCATCAGAGTAGATAGATGAAGCTCATTCATTCCTTTTGCAAGTCCCTAAAGGAACTGGTTGCCCATTTATTCCTATTACAAAAGTTCTCAGAACAGGTTCCAGTTTTGACGAAGTTCTAGTTCTGTACAGTCTTTGATTTTTTTATTTTTTATCATCTTCTTATCCTTTCAGCACAATTCTTCCTCATGCTGAATTTATGCATACTGTGTTTCTGTTAAGTCATATTATTCCCTCTCAATTTAGGATTTTAGGCACTGTTCTCATGGCTCTCTTCATCTATGAACACCTTGGGAAAGTGGGAAATTATTCTACTATCCAGGAAGTAAATCTACAATTGATGCTGGTACTGGTAGTTCAGAATTGCCTTCTATGACTGTCTCCCTCTTCAATGCACACAATTAAAAGACAGGTCAGAAGAGAAAACAGCATTCTTTTAAACTTCTTTTTTTCTTCAGGTATGTTTTTGTCCTTTTATTGGTTTAGAAATGAAAACCAGTTATGTACATGGAATAGAGAGGTATTTACATATGTGTGTGTGTGATACAGAGAAAGAGGGAGAGAGAGAGAAAGTGTGCTTTTATGTCTGTATTTGAATTCATCATTGGTTCAATCACAATATAATAATCATTAATTCAGAAAACATGTTTCCTTTAATTGATTTATTCAGTCCAACTCATTAACTAATTCTGTGCATAGTCATCTTGTGGTTCGTTGCCTATAATTTTGAGTAATTTCCTGGAAAAATATAACAATCTGATTTACCCATTAAATTATACTAGTATTATTGTTTTAATGTAAAATGTTTATTATGTAGTGCAAAGTTTTTATATTATTGCAAATAGCACGTCTAAAGGGGTATTTTCTAATAAGGAAACTAGATTATTTTTTTCATTCTGAGTAATTAAAATTTTGCCATCAAAGTGTTTTTTAATAAAAGATATTGACACAGTGGGAACACCAAAATAAAGAGAAAATATAGTGGTAGAGGAAATACAGTTAGGGAAACACAATTGTACTCCAACCTAGGCAAAGAAGTGTATTTCGATGGAGCATAGGATTAAATTATGGCTTTAATTATGGTAACCAAGGAAAAACTTCAATATAGTTTATTACCTAGTTTTACTTACATTAATTAAGGAAGAAAAAGGAGAAAGTTTTCCATTCCTGTAAATTCTTTAAATACATTTTCATATTAAGTCTATATAAGGGACAAAATGATCACATCATTGATGTCTTCCTGGTGCAAATGGCAAAGGAAGCTGGAAATAAAAACTGAAATTGACTGCCTCACATAATTGCAGGACACTAGAAAGATTGGCTTGAGTTAGGGCTTGAGCAAGGTTAGCAGTATACATTTCTTAACTCTTTTCTTCTTTGTTTTTCACATGTCTTCATGGTTGCAAGATGGCTGCCAGGAATTTTCAGGTTGAAATGCAGGAGCAAAGAGCCTTTTCCAGTCAAAGCCTTTAGTAGTTTCATTAAGCCTAATCTGTCCATGTGCAGATCATTCCACCAATCACTGCAGCCAGGAGCATGAGATCACTCCAGGGAAAAACCTGGCTCCACTGACAGCACACGGGCTGATATTGAAGGAAAGAGAGACTCTCAGTGAGAAACTGAGAAGTTAGAATGAGGGTAATCCATTTCGGTGCATCTTCCTCTTTAAATCTTTGGGAAAATGTTCTATAATCACGAATACTTGTATCGCTGTATGTATAAATTCATTTTTGTTTGTTTCCACCTTTTATATGAAAATAATGTCAAATCTCAAATCTGGAGCAATATGGCACACTCTAGAGGATGCATGTATAAGGAAAGAGACAAGAGGGTGCCAGATGTGATGGTCTCAAGATCAGATGAGGTGGTGATCAGATCTGATCTTGAGACCATCTCATCTGGCACCCTCTTGTCTCCATCTTCCTTTTGAGACCATCACCTCCTGAGAGTTTGCACCAATCTTTGGGGATAGTTTTAGACTTCTACTGGCCATGGAATATTTTGATTGTTGAGAGACAGGTGATCCCTCTGGCTAAAATACAGATTTTACTTACATTTTTGGCCACAGCAAGATCAATGATGGTATTAAAAACTGGGGCTTTATAAGCTAGAAAAACATTTTTAGGCTGGGCGTGGTGGCTCATGCCTATAATCCCAGCACTTTGGGAGGCCGAGGCAGGTGGATCACCTGAGGCTGGGAGTTTGAGACCAGCTTGACCAACATGGAGAAACCCTGTCTCTAGTAAAAATACAAAAATTAGTTGGGTGTGGTGGACATATCTGTAATCCCAGCTACTTGGGAGGCTGAGGCAGGAGAATCGCTTGGACCTTGGAGGTGGAGGTTGTGGTGAGCCGAGATCACACCATTGCACTGTAGTCTGGGCAACAAGAGCAAATCCCTGTTTCAAAAGAAAAGAAAAAAAGAAAACATTTTTAATCAACTGACACCAATTTAAGGAACTAAGTACATATGTCATATCTCATTTTTTCAGTTGATATTTAAAAATTACTAAAAATAAATAGGGGTAAATCATAATAATAATTTATAAATTACATCCACTAACACTTGAATTTTTCTTACTATTGAACAATAGCAGTACAATAAAAATGATTTTAGTCAAATTGAATCTTGATTAAGTATAATTGCTTATTGAAGAAATACAAGATAATTATTAAAAGCTGGTTTCATTATAAGATTCAGGCTACTAAAAGCTCTGAACTCAATATATATGTAAATGTGCAAGTTGAGCTCTTAAATGTAACCATCAGTTCTGACAAAACTCAATGCTATCTTTAAATATAATGTAAATACTTTGAATAAAATGTTGTTCTTACATCTTCTACAATTATTCAATGTAAAGCATGTTTGCTTTTAATATCTTGTCTTCATATTTTCTACTAAAATATTCCTTAGGCCCGTTTCTATTGGCAGATGTTTCTTTTTATTTTTTAAGCTCAATAGATGATTTGTGATATCCTGTAGAGATACCAATAAATATAGCAATAAATGCCAGGTGTTTAGGCAATTGATATGTTCACTTTATATTGTGTGCTCATAGCATACACGTCTTCATGTGTATTTCTAACTCTTAACCAATGCCTTGAACAATACAGTAGTATAATACATGACTTTGAACTCAACAGAAGTCTGAGTGAACAGTCAGTGATGTATTTCTTGTACGTCATACATAACTTAATAACTCAATTTCTTATATTTTGTGGTACCTGATACTTCTGATATATCCATGAAAAAGTCAATAAATGATTTGCAATACCTTTAATGAATGCTAAATGAATAAGAAAGCTTTCCTTTATCAGACAATCAGATCCTGACATAAAATATTCTTTTAATAAATATTTATTAAATGAATTCATTTCAAAGTCGCTTTGAATTTAGGAACAATTGTTATTGCTTTGTCAAATTCCTGGATATAAACAAATTAGGCATAAAATAGAGATAAAAGACTTAGTACTTTATCTATGGTCAAAGGTCATGGAATGTCAAAGCAAAAACAAACCAAGTCTTGTACAACCACAAATTCAACGTCTGGATGAAACTGAATTATAATTTGATTTAATGTAATGAAATGCGTTCTTCACTAAAATGTGAGAGATTCATTCTCTAGGTTTTAGGATCCAGTTGAAATGGGACCTATTCTAAGAAAAGCTTTCTACCTTATACAAATTCTCAGGCCTATCAACCTAATGAATTTGGGGAAAGAATACATTATCAAATAATTAGCCCTTGTATACTGAGGTTCATTTACGTACTGAAATCACATTATATCTGAGAAAGTTTTTATTTTACAAAAACAGACTTAGTTCTTCTGAAATTTTATTTTAGTAAAAAGTAAGTTTCACCTAGACTGGTGGTCCCCAAGCCTGATGGGTCATCCAAAAGCACTGAGAGCTTTTGTAAAACTACAGATTTTGTCATATTTCCTCAGAGACCTTATTTAGCAGATCTGGGTGGGCCCCAGAGGTTTCTCATGATGAGCCAGATTGGGGCTTAGTTTTATAAACCAAGAGTACTTGCCCAAGATTGGAGTCAAAGACTGGATTTATAACGGGATTATTTACAAATTAACTGGTTGATATTATTTTCCTCTGGAAAAGGCTTGCTTCTGAGCTGTTTTTGCTTGAATTGTGTTAACTCTCTGATTAGGTAAAGGTTCATGTTCCCTCATCTCAATCCTTAATAACATGTTTTATAGCCAGACATAAAATGTTGACTTTGCAGTAGAGCCTGCATCATGCTAAAGTCCCTCTACTTAACATACCCAGGAAATTTAGAGTGTACTTTTGGGGAGAAAAAAAGAAAAAAAAAATTCTTTTAGAATTATTTATCACGATGTGAATTCATCTCAGAGTAAAATACAGCTTACATGTTATTTATTTCTGCACAAAACGTAAGTTGCATTTTTCTATACCCAAATGCACGAACTATTAGCAGACTGGGAACTGGATCATTGTTAAGATATTGCAGATGATCCGAATAATCTTGCTTCAAATGCCAAACACCATTATAAGCAGATGTACTGGAGCTATTTTCTAGTGTTTGGCTCATTTGTATAATGGCAAAGGGGACTTCCCCTGACAATCATTGTAATCCAGTTTCATCTCAGTAATTTCCATTCAACCACATCAAGCTCCCAACCCCGGAAAAGCACTCAACAATTATTCAACTTAGGATACCAATGCCTAGAGTATTTATAAATACATGCATACAGGCAAAAATCATGTCTTCTACATTTTATATTAACATCAACTTGTGATTAAAATGAAAGAAATATTCTTATATGCCTATTACATCAAATCCTTCTTGCTATTTTCCCCTAAGCATCAGTAGGTTATTTTGTTTCTTTATTGCCTTACATTATACGTGATTCCTAAATCTCAGATATCATTTGGAGAAAAAATTCAACTCTGAATTTAGCTGAGTCACTTAAAGCTCTGATAGTGGAGAAAATGGAATTAATTAAATTGAAGGTTCATTGCTTCATATGAGATTCAAACATACTTAAGGCCCTTCTAGTCCTAAAGAGTTTTAATTCCATAGTTTTGCAAATTAATAGAAGCCTAAACATCGATAGTTTTAACTAGACTATTTAAATACAAATAATATGCCTTTAAATCAGGTAGAAAACAAAATATAAATTGTTGTTTTATCCTTGGCATTATTACTTTCCTCATCTTGTTTTTTTTATCTTTTATGTCTTATTCTCTCCCTTTGGTTTTGTTTATTCATTTGTTTGTTTGATTTCAGTCAGATATTTTACCTTTTCCAAAGAAATATGGCCTATTCTATAACGTTTGCAGTGGGTCATAACTAACTTTAGACATTTCAAGCACATATTGCAGCTACTACTTAAAATTGTATCTCATATGCATTTCAATATTTCAGTGTTTCAAATACAAATGCAGTTTTAGCAGAAGGAAATAAGTGAAATTGTTTCATTTTACTTTTGTTTGTATATGGGATTTTATACCGAGAGAAATGAATCAGAGATTCAAGATAATTTGTTGAAACCAATCCAAAACAGTCCTTCATACACTTATTATTGTTCTTTCACTTTTGCCCTCTTTTTAAATTTCTTCTGCCATACTTGCTATAATCTCAAGATAAAACAAGCCCAAGGAGCTACCATATTTCGAATTATGTCTCGTAGAGGAGTTTGCATTTATGAAGCACCAAATACAAGGTTTTTAATAAATGAATAAGGACAACTTGAATAATGACAATTAGAATTTTAAGTTTGCCAAAGAAGTGGAAGCAAAATATTGACGTCAATAATAAATATAATTTCAGGAAATTATTATTCATCTTGGAAATATCTACAATCAAGGGAAAGATTATCTTTATTTTTTAGTAGTGATTTGAAAAGTTTGTATCATATAGTACTATTCAAGACTATCAACATATTTTACAACAAAGAAGAGACCAAAATGAAATGATGTTTCTGTTTTACCTGAGTCATTAAATGATGAAAATTATGTTTATAGAAATTTTAAGAGTGAAACATCACAAGATGATTCAAATGAATTGCTTTTCAGGTTGATTCCTTGTGTTAATATTCTTTCTCTCAACTACTTTTCATTCCTCTTTGCATTTTTATTCAGAACTTAAATGATGACCCTCAGTAGAGAATAAGCTTACATGTTGATGCTGTGTCTCAGAACCAGCATAGGCCATGTGAACTAGGGTATTAAGAAAAAAATATTCTCAATTCCTAAAAAGGAGCCATAGTATTTTATCTAAAATAATTACTAACTCAGATCAGCTGTTTAATTCATCTCACAGCTAAACATTTTAAATTCTTGTTCCAACGGTGGTACATATAACCTAGTCTTCCATAATCTTTAAAATGGAGCAAAAAATTTGTCTCTTCCAAATAACAACATATCCTAACCATTGACTTCCCTTTTTATCTATTCACTCTTGCAATGAGTGTAATTTTCCAGAAGGATAATATCAATAAATATCCATCTAGATTGCTAGTAATATTAGGACAATTTGCTTTCTGAATTTCTGATACGGGCAACTCCTTAGTGAGTAGCCTTTCCTGGGAACAGAACATTCTTTTACATGAAATTTCTTGCCCAATAAGAATAGGTCATTCCACGCTTGGAAGAAGCTAGATGGTATTTTTCTATTTATCTCAGTGTCAGCTATTTAAACTTGGAAGTATATTTTACCTCATAATGCTCCAGACCACTGGGTACCTCTATGTGATCCGATATTACGGTGGGTTTCACATTCCATTGCTTGACTTTGGGCTTATATAAAGGTCTCTGGGTGATAGCAATCTGCCAAAGCTGTGACTGAATGGTACTGTTCTGGAACTCTGCACAGAGGTGTCAGCCAACATAAAATGGCACCTTTACCAGCTCCTTGAGCCAAGCACTGAAATCATACTTTAGGTCTTAAAGTAACGGCCATTTTGTTATTCAATTCTATAAAATATTCTTTCCTCTGTTCAGATAGAACAAATATATTTTAGAAACACACTGGAAATTACCTCTTGTTTTCCCATACCTCTCATTTTCACTATTGCAGTACAGAAAATACTGGTTTAGAGCCCTGAAGCAGATTTTAAACTGTGTTCTTTTTCAGTTTTCATTCTCTGTTCCAACTCCTGGATCATCTCTCCATATCTTAGGTAGCTAGGAAGGAACCTCATCAAATTCTTCGGCATCTCACACACTACCCAAGTCCTGGGTGGCAATTCAGATGCTGAAATAGTGTATCCGTAGCTAATCCCATGAACATGGCTGGCAATGTCTTGAATAATATAGTCTTAATTGCAGAGACAGCCAGAAACCAGTAAGAGAGCAGCATACGAGTTGCGGGACAAAGAAGAATTTTATAACAGCTAGGGTTGGGGGTGAGTGGGAGTGCACATTCTGACAAGTGTCCTTCTCAAGATTGTGAGGGTTTCATAAAGAATTGAGAAGTCCAGGTATAAGTGAGCACATTACATCAGCAATTTTCATTAGGTTGAGTTTTTAAATTCCATTGTAGGGCACCACCTCACCAACTGGAAATGGAAATTTTAGACTAGAGAGTTAACTGCTGTGAGGGGTTCCCTGTGCATTCAGGATACCTAGCAGTACCCTTGGCTTCTACCTGCTGGATGCCAGTAACACCTCCATCGTTTATGACGACTACAAAAGTCTCTTGACATTGCCAAGGGACTTTGGGTGTATCAAGGAGAGAAAGTGCCCCACTGAGAAGAATCACTCTAGAAAAAAATAGTATTGCTTTTTCATTGCTATTTTTTCTACTTTAAAGTTACGTTCAACAAGTTTTAAGATATTAAAAGAGCAGAGAGAAATCACTAGAACTTAAGAGGTATCAGTGCAAATTCAACATAATCAGCAATGCATTTAGATTCCTCTTTCATCGTTCTTAATATTCAAGGAAGTCATAATGTAACATATGGATATGCACCAAAATAATGCAGTGTACTTGGAAATACGTCTTAGAAGGTTAGTGCGCAACTCACTGAGTGAAGGTGTAAGGATCTTTAGGATCCATTATTAGTTGGAAAACAATACTCCCTAAAATTGTCTGTTATTATCTATGAGAAATCATTAACCACACAAAGTAAGGTTTTTTTTAAAAAAAATCATCACTCAAAATCATTAGCTTCTTCATAAAATTGTGATGAATGCAAAATTATTTTTCCAAAAATTGTTAGTTACAGAACCCTGCGTTATAAAAGCATGGGTCTATTACTCTACCCTTTTCTGCATAAAAATGTGTCAGATATGCAAGATCATTTAGGTTGATAAATAGCTTTTAAACTGTTTATTGTTTCATGATCAAGTAGATATTAGCTCTTCCATTTTAACAGTAATTTTTATGGTGATACCATCTTGGATATATGAA
The DNA here is from genome assembly GCA_963573385.1 of Cacajao melanocephalus. Lineage (NCBI taxonomy): Eukaryota > Metazoa > Chordata > Mammalia > Primates > Pitheciidae > Cacajao > Cacajao melanocephalus. Next base: position 61,119 of record CAUYLG010052966.1, read on the forward strand.
AAATCCTGAAATGAATGAGAATAAACATCACTTTTCATCCAGCTAAAAACAACAGCTTAAAAAGCAGTTTGTTCTGTGTACTCTGTGGCTCAGAGGCTGACCAGAGGCAGCTGCTTTAGTAAATGTCATTGCCTGAGTTCTATTCACTAAAGATTTTGGCTTCCTTCCCTCTCTTCTTTGTGATTTTTTTAAAGCTTAAAACAAGTGTCTCAACCTCTAAGAGAGAGCTTCAAGAGGACCAAGTAGTTATTTTCAGCCAAGACACCTTGTTGTGGAAAATGAATGTCACACATTGTTGGCCTCAGAATGAGTTATAAAATATCTTTTTTTTCTTCATTTTTCCAAATTTCTAAGGCTTTGGAATGATTTCAGTTAAATGTTTAAAAATGAGATCTGCTACTACATTCTTACTTTTTGATCATCTCTGTATATATGACAGTTTTCCAATTTTTTAGAAATAGATTACTATGTCCTATAAAAGGTTATATTTTCACTTATTGCTCTGATGTTTATTGATAACCTATATTGCCAAATAGGGTTTTTTAAAGTACCAAATGAAATAACATTACCCAAACCAATTTAGAAAAAAGGAAATGCATTGCCTCATGTGGAAGAAAAGACTGGGAGTAGAAAAGTGTTTGGAGAATATAGAGAGAAGTTCGGGTATTTCTAGTTCTTGTTACAGAGGGTACTATTTATTTATTTATTTATTTATTTATTTATTTACTTACTTACTTACTTACTTACTTACTTATTGAGTCTTGCTCTGTCATGCCCAGGCTGGAGTGCAATGGCATGATCTCGGTTCACTGCAACCTCCACCTTCTGGGTTCGAGCAATTCCCATCCCTCAGCCTCTCAAGTAGCTAGAATTACAGGCGCATGCCACCACGCCCGAGTAATTTCTTTTTTGGTTTTGTATGTTAGTAGAGACAGGGTTTCACTGTGTTGCCCAGGCTGGTCTTGAACTCCTGAGCTCAGACAATCCTCCTGCCTCAACCTCCCAAAGTGCTAGGATTACAGGCATGAGCCACCATGCCCAGCTGGGTACAATTTATTTCTAAAGAAATCAGTCTCTCTAACCAATTTTCTTTCTTTTATGTTGTTTTCATTCTCAGACTCCCAGTGGTGATCGAATAGCTGCTGCAGTCTCTAGGCCTAAATCCTCCCATGAATCAGTGATGATGGGTAGAAGGCATCACTCTGATTGTCCAGGACTGACTCAGGGGTACACCTGAGATTCCTCACTGGGCTTGATTCCATCTGTAGTATAGAGATTGCTTGAGGGAAGGATGGGCCCTCCAGTGGAATGGCTAATGGGTACTCGTGGGCACAAGCAATGCATGTCCACTACAGCTGCTGTCTACATCTATACCAAAATGCTTGTTGAATAAACAATAAAGTCAAAAATCCAAATGCTACAAGACAGAAACATCCTTGCCCTTAGGCTGTTAAACTGACTACAATTCAAGCTAGTGAAAGCTATCAGGTACCATGCTACTAGCATGGAAGGGACTCTTTAATAAAATGCTCAGGGAAGATCTTTAAAGGGGCCAGCTTTGGGAAGTAATCTTGAGTAGGACACGGAGTTTCGGAAATGGAGGGAATAGCATGAACAAATGGACAGTAGGTTTCATGGAAGAGCAAGTAAGTCATTAACCGAATCAGAATTCAACAAACTATAGCCTGGAGCCTAATCCTGTTTTGTAAATAAAGTTTTATTGCAACACAGCCATGCCTTCTTGTTTACATATGATCTATGGCTGCCTTCATGGATTTGAGTAATCATAGCTGACTGTCTAGCATGAAAAGCCGAAAATATTTACTATCTGGCACTTTACTGAAAACGTTTACTGATCCCTGAACTATAAGATAAATTACGGAAAAGGCATCAATTACCCAGAAAAATCACATGAAGATAATAATTAAGCTCTTGACTAGCAAGTGCAGAAGACTGTATTTAATGTTTTTTAAGCAATGGAGGCCGATTGCAAGGTGCAGAGAAGTAGTTGGTGTGATTGGAACTGAGCCTTGCTAATATTAATTTGGTGAAAGTTTATAAAATGCTTCGCAGGGAGGAGGTGCTTAACCATAAACTTCAACATGTAGAATAATAACCAAGGAGCTTGTGACACAGGCAGATTCCCAGACCTGCCCCAGACATACTAATACATCAGGGATCAGGGCATTCTCATGTGGCTGGTTCTTAAAGTCCAGAGTTTTAGAAAGGTTGAACTAAATTTCTAGGCAATGGTTTGTAGTCTCAAGATTGCTATCATAGTTCATGTGAAAGATGACAGAATCTCACTGGATGGTGGGCAGGCTTTCTTCTGTCCTTTGCAGAGGCAGAACTAGAGTTCAAATGGAGACTTTCCACCCCTTGCACATTCCCCTTCTTTTATAACCCCAGACTCCATCTCTACCACAAAGGGCCTTTTGAGCACATAGACATTCAAGGCCATGTTCCACACATACTCCCTCTCCTAATAGCCAAGTCAGGTATGATAGTCTGTCTTTGGGAGGACAACCCAGAGAAGTAGTCTTGGAGCCCTTGGGCAAGACAGTCTAGGGTGCTGGGTACCTTCATCATGGTCTAGATGAGCATCTGTGAACTTCAGATGATTGTATTCCCTTAGCCTTTAGAACATTCTATCGTATGATGAAGTGTATGTCCACAGGGAACCCCATATAATGTGAGGTCCAAGACCGAGGCCCTTATTTCCTGATCTAAATGTGGGCCTGAGAAAGAAAATAAGGAAAAAGAGATGTGTTTCCAAGATATTGCTATGATAAAATAAACAGGACTTGGTAACTATATTTGGTATGGGAGATCATGGAAAGGAGAATGAGTCAAGAGTAGCAAAGCTTTCAAGTCTCCATTAGTGAGAGAAGTAAGATGTCACCCGATGATAAAAACAGAAAGTCAGGAGAAGAAATATGCATGGAAAAAACAAAATAAACCAACAAAAGACATTGTTGCTTTGGAAACCTTATACATGAGAAATAAGAATGAAATTTAGGTGGAGATGACCTGCAAGAACTGATAACTGGAAGAGAGATTAGAACTAGAAAATGAAATTTAATGTTGACAGAATAGCCTTTTTTACTTCCACCTCTCTTGAGAATAAAGAAATGAGAATTTCTTAATTCCTTTCTGCTTTTCTGTCTCAGCTTTTTGGACATGCTCTTCATTTTGCTTCAATTGTCTTACCTTGCAGCATTCCCATAGGGAATGCCCTCTGTCCCTTGCAAATCAGCTCTCATAAAGTAATCTGGAAGAATTCAACTGAACTCTTTAAGAGTGCCTGCTTTTGATGAGTCAGGCACAAATAGAACACTTACATATTTGCAAATTTTATATACCTTCTATCTTGTTGCAAAGTTATAAGGAGTATGTATTGCATTTATAACTTAAGCAAATCAAAGAGGAAAAAATATTGAATTTCCCTTTCAAGTCTTCCTTGTCACCTGAGCAGAGATTTACATAACCCATTCTCTGATTCCACAGTGCCATCTACCTATCCATCTGAATGACTCTGCTCAGGCTGCCATAACAAGATACCAATGACTGGATAACATAAACAACCAACATTCATTTTCTCTGTTCTGGAGTCTGGAAGTCCAAGATTAAGGCCATGGCAGGGTTGGTTTCTGATGAGGCCTCTCTTCCTGACTTATCAATGACCACAGTCTTGCTGTGACCCTCACACAGCCTTTCCTCTGTGCACATGAAGGGAGGGAGGGAGAGAGCGAGAGCGAGAGCGAGAGCGAGAGCGAGAGCGAGAGCGAGAGAGAGCGCGCTCTGGTGTTTCTCTCTCTTCTTGTAAGAAATCTGTTTTCCAAGATTAGTATCTCACTCTTATGACCTCACTTAACCTTAATTACCCCCTAAAAGATCTTATACCCAAATATAGTCACACTGGGGATTAGGGCTGCAACATTTGAATTTGGAAAAGACATATTTCAGTCCATAACAGCAACACTTATTCTATTATCCATTCATCCATCCATCTATCCTATTTATGTTGAATGTACTGTTTAAATGCATAAAACTGCCTGCACAATTATTTCTCTTTCTTCTATGTTTTGCCTTCTGTTGGAGAAGGCATTATAATTTCATCACTTTGGATCCCTAGTCTAGCACATAATGGTTGCCTCAAAGATAACTGCTATTATACATGGTGGTTCAGAGGCTGGTCTTTGGGTATGTGATTGTGTAAACGTTACATGTATTTCTGTATTGTTTCTCTGAAGATACAAATAGAAGAAGATTCCTTTGCCTTCTCTGATATCTCATACTTATCATAAAATTATTTTATGTCATAATCAGGCAATGCAGACATGAAAAGTTAAAGAGTATTTTCCTTTTTTTTTAAGTGGAAAGTAATAGTCTTTACACAAATTTTTTAAGAGTGTGGAAATATATGATAATTTTCAGTAACAGTTTCCTATCAGTTAACTTGGAAGTTTAAATTACTTTTTGGAAATTTTCTAACTATATTACCATATTACAGTTTATAAAATAATCAGTTTTATTGCTTTCATCATGTTGTTTATATGCTGATAGAGAAATATACAGACAGCTGAAGTGTTTATAATTTATGAGCAATTGCAATTTCCTTGAATTTATTGAACTTTTTAACCTGGGCTTTTAAAGCTGGTTTTGGATATGAGCGATACACATATCAGGAATTAGAAGGATGGCAGTAACTTATTAAACATGGAGGTGCTATATGCAGCACCCACATGTAAGACATCTGGCCTAGAACCAAAAAGATATCCAATCGGACTCCTGCCAACAGAATCATCTGCGACAGGAAACAATGAAGGTAGAGGGTTGGGGAAGGTTCTTGGGACAGCCCTTAGTTTCTCCACTGGAAGTAGGAGAAACTTGGGATGTTGCCAGGTTGTCTACAGTCTAGAGAAGATGGTGGATAGGTATTCTCAGATCATTTGTGAAAACTATCTGTAGACTAATGTCCTATAGATAGGTGACTTACATTTTTCAAAGCTCCCCAAGCACTGCAACAGAACTTTTTTTTTTTAATGTTAATGACTAGACATCTCACCCCTAATAATCAGGAAATAAACAATATACTTGGACTGTTCTTTTGTCAAGGAGTGGCCCTATTGAAACAAAAATAACATGAGATTTGGAAATGACCATTTGTGGACTCACATACTATGTCTGTTACCACCGGCTATGGGCCCTTGGGCAATCTACTTAATCTTCTCGAAGGAGAAAAGAAACAAACTCCTGTTTTTGATTTTTTTTGACGGATGAAATTAGGTTACATATCTGGGGAGTATAGTGTAGTGAATGCTAATCAGTGTAGTTACCTTGATTTTTATCTTATGTATTATTTATTTCATCTGTGTAGAGTACTTTTCTTCAGCACAGGCTGGGATAACTTTCTGATGTAGATTTTTTTCTCGTGTGTCTTTTCAGGGCTTTGACAACTTGCTGGACATGACTACTGCCTAGCATCTTTTATTGGATGTCTTCCTTGAATATTTTTTCTTGATTCTCTTAATGTTTCTTTGTACCTCTCCCTTTATCTTCATATGCGTGGTGGACCCGAGAACCTGATCAGTGTTAACCAACTAAATGAAGATGCCAGATAGGGTCAAGAGTTCTACCATGTGCCAGCCGTGTGCACTTGAACTTGACTTCTCTCACATCTACATTAGCTATTTTGTTCTTATCCTTAGCTTGGACTCCTACCATTCTGAGCCTGGGTTTTCACAGTAATCCTTTTTGCCAGTTGGCCTGATTCTAGTCAGCCTGCCTTCAAGTTCGCTTCTCCTATAATCCACGCTAATATGCCAATGCACCCCTGCATTCAGCTGGCCGAAACAGTGATTACACACTGCAAAACCGCTTCTCAATTCAACTCCAATTCCTGCATTGATTCTGTTTCTGGTTCACTACCAACTCTTGGCCTAACCATTCATATTTGGCAGTCGTTAACTAGTGTTTCATTTTCTAACTCTCAGCTTTGCTGTAAGGAGCCTGGCTTGAATATGACCCACCGGCTCTTTCCAGAAATATATCCTGTTCCTGGGTCTGCAAACTAGGCAACGTAAAGTAGAGGTTTAAATCCAAGCTAGGCCTCGTGTTTGCTGTATGAGCTTTCCCTTGATGTTCATGATCAGGACAACTTGATGTCTACAGGCCACAGGTGTTGCTTAATTTCATCAGCTTGGTGAGGCCATGGCACCCAGACATCTAGTCAAACACTATTCTGGGTGTTCCTGTGAAGGTGATTTTAGGGCAGGATTAATATCCAAATCAGTGGAGTTTGAGTAAAGCAGATTATCTCCATACTATAGATGAGTTTCATTTCATCAACTGAAGACCGTAAGAGAAAGGATTGCCCTTCTCAAAGAAGAGTGAATTCTTTCTCCAGACTTGAGTGCAACTCTCCCTCCACCCCTCTTAATTTCTTTTTTATTTGTTCTGTTTCTCTGGAGAACTCCAGCTAACACATTACAGTTTCTTCTTCTTGGTAAAATGGGAGTAATATTTGTACCGAATTTCTAGGTTTGTGATGACAGTGAAGGAACCTGGCTTAGTACCTACCACAACATAAGTGCCTAATAAATGCCAGTTACTCTTCTAATCATGATTTACCTGCTCCTTTCATAACTTGATGTCCTGAGTCATGATCTTCCTCCACTTGGTTGCCATTCTCAGTGACGTCATGTGGAAAGCTTCTGGGATTCAGTCTAAATCCTAGCTCTCCTATGAAGCCAGCCTGAATGTCCCTCAGGCAATTGTCTCTCTATATAGTCCAATGCTATAGCTTATTGAACTATCATTTATTTATTTAAATATAGCTTTCAAGAAGAGGTTTCAAATGTTACCCAATCTTTAACATCAGAGACTTTAATCTCAAACCCTGATGATATTTGATTTTTCACTAAACATTCATTGAATGAATATTATGAAATGTCTATGTCTATACTAATTATATTAGGAATGGGAGTTTTTTGTTAAACCCATGTTTCTGTGTAGTAGGTAGATAGATTCATTGATTCATAAAATATTTATCAAGTGTCTGCTGGGGGAAAGTGTCTTTTTTTTTTTTTTTTTTTTTTGGAGACAGAGTCTCGTTCTGTTATCCAGGCTGGAGTGCAGTGGCACATTCCGGGCTCACTGCAACCTCTGACTCCCTGGTTCAAGTGATTCTTCTGCCTCAGCCTCCCAAGTAGCTGGGATTACAGGCACGTGCCACCACATGCAGCTAATTTTTGTATTTTTAGTAGAGATGGGGTTTCATGGTGCTGGCCAGGATGGTCTTGATTTCCTGACCTCATAATCCACCCGCCATGGCCTACCAAAGTACTAGGATTACATGCGTGAGCCACCATGCCTGGCCAAGTGTCATTTTTTTTAGCTTCAATTCTCAGGAGAAATATGATTTACTGATGGAAGTAGTGTGGATACACAAGTAAGTAAGGCTTAGAGTAAAAGCTTCCATTTGGAAGGCATGAGAAAATGATAGCGATATCTGGAGCGGGGAGTGATTCTTTCTTCCTGGGTGAACTGAGAACAACCTCTCATACAAATAACATATATAAGTTTAGCCTTAAAGAAAAGGCAAGAATTGAACCAATGTAAGTGGAGAAAATAGCCCTTCCCGGTACAAAAACACAAGTCAGTGTGTGATGGTTCACGCCTGTAATTCCAGCACTTTGGGAAACTGAGTGGGAGGACTGCAGCCTTGGCAACAGAATAAGATCCCCATCTATACAAAAAAATAAACAAATTAGCCAGACGTGGTGGGATGCACCTGTAGTCCCAGCTACTTGGAAAGCTGAGATGGGAGTATCACATGAGTCCAGGCATTTGAGGTTGCAGTGAGCTATGATCGCACCACTGCACTTTAGCTTGGGCAGCAGAGTGAGACCCTGTGTGTATTTGTCAGGATTCTCTAGAGGGACAGGACTAATAGGATAGAATGTATATATGAAAGGGAGTTTATTAAGGAGTATTGACTCACATGATCACAAGGTGAAATCCCACAATAGGCCATCTGCAAGCTGAGGAGCAGAAAAGCCAGTCTGAGTCCAAAAACGTAGGGAAGCCAACAGTGCAGTCTTCAGTCTGTGGCCAGTAGCCCCAGAGTCCCTGGTAAACCGCTTGTATAGGTTCAAGGGTCTAAAAGATGAAGAACTTGGAGTCTGATGTTGGAGGGCAGGAAGCATCCAGCACAGGAGAAAGATGGAGGCCAGAAGACTTAGCCAGTCTAATCCTTCCACATTCTTCTGCCTGCTTTCATCCTAGCTGTGCTGGCAGCTATTTAGATGGTGACCACCCAGATTGAGGGTGGGTCTGCCTCTCTTGGTCCACTGACTCAAATGTTAATCTCCTTTGGCAATACCCTCACAGACACACCCAGGAACAATACTTTGCTTCCTTCAATCCAATCAAGTTGAAACTCAGTATTAACCATCATACTGTGTCTTAAAAAAGAAAAAGAAAGAAAGAAACACAGCCTACGTGCGAAGAATAATAAGCAGGCTGCATTGGCTATTGGTTAAGGGAGAGGGTGGAAGCAGCAGGAGAATATGGATGGAAAAAGCCGAGGACCACTTTATCAGAGCTGTAAATACTAGAATCTAAGCCTAAGGAGTTGAAGCTTCATTCAGTGGGCAGTGAAGACTCACTTAAGGTATTTCAGCAGATTTCCTAAGTGGTTGATAAGTGTTTCGTAAATGGTAGATACTCACACTTTTAATAGGAACCTTGTCATCTTGGAAGATGTGAGTAAAGAAGTTGCTATGAATTGGGAAACAATGGCAGTGGGTTTGACTGAAAAGACTTTGAAGTAGAGAGCTGTTTTGTTGCATCACGAATCAGATGCAAAAGAAGCAGGAAAAACACATTTTGTCCAAGGCTGCCAAACTACCATTTTGGCCTCAGGAACAGTGCTTAACACATAGAGCACTTACTATGAGATGGGCACTGTTCAAGTACTATATAGGTGTCAACTCATTTGTTTCTAAAAAATAAAGATTTTCTTATCGCCCTTTTTACAGATGAAGAAATGGAGACAACAGAGAAGTTAAGTAAGTTACCCAAGGTTACACAGCAGGAAAATGACAGAAATTCTTGTTGGGACTGCTTTGCACTTTGTCAGGCAAGACACTGACTAGTAAGCAGCTAGGACTCTTCCCTTTAAACACTACTGCTTTAAAATAGGATAGATTAGATGGGATGAAACATACATCATTTTTCCTTACTTTTTTTAAAAATACTTCTGGGTTGAAAACACCTTCTTCTTTTTTTTTTTCTCCTCTAAGTAGCACACTTCAGAAGTATGTTGGAAGCCGTAGAGACAAGTTAAACTCTACGTGAGCAATTGTTCCACCAAGGGAAAAGTGCCTGCCTGCAATTCTTTACAATCCTCCAGCAAGCCATCCTGAACAGGTAAATGACTCCATAGCGCAAAGAAGCTGAACGATTCTTTCCATGCATCTCTCACTTCGGAATACAGAAGAGAATTCAATATGTCTTGCCAGGTTATTACAAAAGAAATCTGCTGTTGCCTAGCTCATTATACGGCATCTGATACCAGATCTTAAATACAGTGAAACAAAGTAACGTATATCTTTATTTTTATTGACACAAAACCTTTTCTTGCTTTATACTTTGACATGAGGCTGTAGTCATCTGATATGGAGACCCTACCTCATCATGTGTGGTTGGCTTGGACCCGAAGAAAATCAAGTACTAAATTTGAATGATTTGGAATATGGTATAGGTAGGTTTACAACTAAGGAAGTTTAATTTTTATTTTTGCTTTCTTAAGAAAGCCGTGTTCTCTCCCATTATTCAGTTTAAAATTAATTTTCTATTTTCAATAGTTTCTCTTGATGAGGATGCATCTTACGTCATGCATTTGCACACTGTAAACAAAACATTATAATGAGGTCATTCTGCACTGCAGCTTTTCTTCCTTTCTTTTTTCATTTGTTCACTATTTAAGGTCTAATGTATGTCACTTGCTGCACTTTTATGGACTAGTGAAAGTTATGGGATACATATACATGAAAGAGATGGTCTCTGCCTTTAAGGAGTTTAAATCCCCAGAGGAAAAAGTCATGTGCATGTGTTTTAACACACACACAAAAAGACTATGACGCTGTTTCACAGGAAAAAATAGTAACCTTTTCGGAAGCAGGTAGAAGTTAGGGAACGCTAGAGTAGTATAAAGTAAAAGGATAGTTTCTATGCCTCCAAGTGATTCTAACAGCCAGGTCAGGGGTGTATCGTTCCAATGGAAGGCCTTGAAACTTTCTCTGAGCACTTGATATGCAGGTCCCTGTTTATGAAGACTTCATTTCCCTTCATCTCTTCCAACATTGTCTTCACCCCTGGCTAGCTTTCTAACAGCTCAACAAGTTGTGACACTTGCAATCTGCTGAGTAAGGACAAGGCCTAAATCAGATGCAAATTTCTTAATGGTTCCTTTCCACCTACTTACATTTGCTATTTATATGCAAATGTCAGTCTACTCTCTGTTCTCATTGTAACACTCTAACCCTCCAACTTTGCCCTAACCTGGCTTTTGATAATGCAGGGCTTCGAGTTTGTTAAAATCTAAATCCACAGGTAACTGTATGTCCACTTGGTAACTCAAAAACCAAATGTCTGGGATCATAATTCTTCAGGAAATAGCTCTCTATAAAAGTATATATCAGAGTCTGGGTGATAATGTAATCATAAACTATGGGTGTTAGTTAAAGTGCTTAAAGGTAAATTTTCTCGCTGTATTCCCACATCCATGAAAGATGATCATTTTTTCAAAATCTCCAGTTTAGCAATCTAATGCCTTTGGCAGAAATGTGCACTAACGTATCACGAACAGGCTTGTTTAGCACGTAGAAAACCCAATCTGGACATTTCACTAATATATGCATCTGCATTGATTTTTGTGTTTTTCTTAAATGCTTATTTCTGATGAAATCTGTCCTATCGGCTCGGCTCCTGGGATAGAAGCTGAGCTCTGCATTCTTTCCTGCAGCTCAGGGTGAAATAAACGCTTGTCTAATGCTGTATGCCTCAATGCCCCTGTGTCATATCTATGCATGCCATAAAAGCAGTGATAAACATGATATATTTTTATGACTCTGAATGCTCTATGTGTCAATAAAATATTTTTTAAACTGGAGGAAGGCTGCAGTGAACCTGCCTCCCTACAGAAGCGCTGAGTCCCGGGCTTGATTCCGCCCGGATGGCAGAATCATCAATCGTCTGTGATGAAATTAGGTGTCTAGTGCTTGTGGCATATGCAATGCTTTAGTCCTAATGGCCTAAGAGTTTTTTTTTTTCTCTGATACACATTGAGAAACGTTTCCCTTGCTTCTTGTTGGGGAAATGGATCGCAGCTATAATCGACCAGATGAGCTAAATGACCTTTCCTTATTTGAAATGCCCTGGGATTTTACAAGAGGCAAAGATCCATATATGCAAGAGAAACTGCAGTGTAAACTTTTCAAAGACACTTTAATAGGCTGCTTTAAAAATATAGTTTAAATGCAGAGGTGCTCCTTTACAGAATACTTCTATTGACCGAAGATAAGATGCCTTTCAAACTTTGGAGGGGCTGCAGTGTTTGTTGTGTAGCAAACTATAAGTGAATGATACTGCTAATCATATCACTTATGTGTACACAATGCTTTCTGTCTGCTAAAGCATTTTGTGTTTAGTTCTCATAATCACATTTAGAAGAATGAGTTATGTCTGATTCCATTTGGTAGTACATAGAGCTTAAGAAACTTTACAGAGTACCAATAACAGCACTGGGATTAGAGCACCTTATAATGGATTACATCAGGGTGAATTCCTCAACTATTCCACCTTGCTTTCCCAGGAGGAGAATCAGGCATTCTATAATGAAAGTATTTTGAATACAGGACAATGAATAAAAGGCATGCTTTAAGTGATTGTTTTGCCTGTCCACATAAAGATCAAGGACAAACATCAAGTCATGCTTTTGAAAAGAGGAGGATATTTTCATTTCTAAACTTGCAAGTTTCCAAAATCGGCTGAAGAAGAACACTCTTCTGCCCTCGAATATAAAGCATACATGTTTTCTGTTTTCCTTAGTTAACTCTATATCTGAGTTTTATTATTTGGGAATGAATGTTGTTTAATTTTGTTTTATTATCATTGGAGATAGGTAAGTGGCTATGAAAGAAATTAATATTCATTTGCTATTTATTGTCACTGGCATATGATTCTAGGTCCTACATAGTGTAGGCACTGTGCATCTATTAACAAACAGCTCACAGTCTCCAAACAACTTCATAAATTGACCTGCTTTCCAATTTTCCAATTCACATTGCAGAGGAAAAGAAAAACCTCTAGCTCTTTGTGATATTGCTCATTAGCATAGGGCTCTACATTGCAAATCTCCCCAGGATTGCTGATATTTACATACCGATTTGACATGCATTAGAATTTTAAGGGTTGGTGCTCTAAAATGTTAGCCCATTGAGCACATGAACTGGAATCAAATGCATAATGTTAACGTTGCTTTCCCGTTCAATTACATAGTGTTTTGGTCAAAAGTTAAGTTGACGCATTTCTGCCAATTCCCTTTTTTTATGGTAGCCAAATGTCAAGTGCATTGCAAGTTAACATTGGCATAGGACAGATCAATAAGAAATCAATGTTAATAAGGCCTTTATGGAGGTCCAGATTACACACTCAGATAAGAACAAATGAAATTTTGCAAGAAATCAGGTCAGGGCAGATTGCAGATTCTGGCTCTTCCACTTCTCTTATATATGATATGCTGCTTTCATCCTACTGTGTGATAATACAATTTTTGAAAGCAAAGCAGCTGAGCAATAATAGCATCCATTGCACAAGGGTGCCTAAACTCTGCAATATTGTGATATATTTAATGTCATTTACAGATGTACTCTAACACAAATTTACTTTACTTTTTTATTGACAACAAATTCTAAGCAAAGAGGAATCAAGTAACTTGACTCAGCCCTCAAAGCTGGTCATAATGTGTCAGATCAGCAGTAAAATCATGGCTTGTTAATTATAGAACTAAGGTCATTTTAATTTTCGGCATCTAATCTTTCATAGTGAGAATCTTGACACCACTCACCTGAGAGTGTTAAAGAAAAACCAGAGCTGGACAGTAATTAAAGTTAAATAAAATAAAAACAGATTTTACTCAGAAAACAACAACAACAAAAACCTACTGTAATGGCAAAAAATGGCATCAAGATAGACTTGAGCTTAACTCAAAATACAACAAGAAATGTATAGCCAAGAAAGAGAGTAAGAATCTGGTGAATGGAAAATTTTAAAAGAGAGTATCAGACATAAGGGGAGATTCTACCTAAACCAACCCAACAGGATTCTTGCTGAAGGCAGGCCTAGATAATCACACATCACCTGGGAGATGGTAGAGGATGAGGAACCCTCATCAGATATTGAGGGTGATCAGATATTAAGGGTGGGGGATCAGTCTTGCCCAACCCACTTACTAGGATGCACTCTTGCCAGAACTGAACTCATAAAGAACAAGGGATCTCAACTGTTTGCACAGCCAAAGATGGAGCTCAGAAGAGCCTGGTCAAAGTTTGGTCAAGGAAAGGATCTTGTCACCAGAGATGTACACAGTTTCTTCAGAATAACAGAGATATTATTGAATTGAAGAAAAGTCTTAAGGCATGGCATATACTGGAAAGTCCCTAATTATAAACTTGATAAAATTATTTGATTTCTCTGAGACTATTTCCTCAGATAATGGAAGTAAAATATTTAGCATAGTGCATACTGTATTAGCAGGCTGCATAATGGTTCCCTATTCAATTATTAAGAAAACAAGAATGTAGTATTCTTTTTGCTTATCATTGAGACCCACCACCATGGAAACCACTGAGAATATTAGAAAAGGGGCAGTATTGTTAACCATTCATTACACCTGCATTTCTATAGATTTTTCTTTCTTTTAAACTCTTACTGTCATGTGACCTATGATAAGCATTCAAGATATGATAGCAATTATTGTTGATTTGCTTCTCTTTTATCATCACCAACAGGGACGTTGGTAAGATCATGAACTTTTCTGTCAGAGACCGGGATTCATATATTAGCTCTGCAATTTTTGTGTGTGACTCTAAAAAATCATTTTTTCACTCAGAATCTTTGTGTCTCTATAAAGTGAGGATAACAAAATTATCTAGGAGCAAAATTAAAGAGATAGCATAGGTACAGTATGAATTACATATGAAATATTCAATAGAAATTAAAGTCATATTTATTATTATATAACAATATAAATTTGTAAATATAACATCTGCAATATAACATATATATGTACTATAATATTTAAATTAAATATATTATATATCATAAATATATTATTTATTTTTAATCTTATTTATATTTATGAGTGGACACATTTAATGATGTATTTCTGCCAACAAACTATTTCTACTTTTACTTTACTACAGAGCATTTAGCGAAGTGATTATAGCAACAAATGTTCACCAAAAAAGGAATAAAGAAAAGAGAAGATTTAGGGAAAAAAACAGCGGCTAATGAGCAACAGACTTAAAAAAGGAAAAGACTTTCTGAGAAGGTTAACTACCTCTGTGTAATCCCCCTTTAACTACATTGTATTTTTAATTCTATCTCCTTTGTGGATTAAACAAAAAATCCTAATGGTTCCCTATTCAGTTATTAAGAAAACAAGAATGTAATATTCTTTTTCCTTCTCATTGAGACTCACCACCATGAAAATCACTGAGAATATTTGAAAAGGGGCAGTACTATTAACCATTCATTACACCTGCATTTCTACAGATCTTTCTCTCTCTCTTCCCTCCCTCCCTCCCTCCCTCCCTTCTTTCTTTCTTTCTTTCTTTCTTTCTTTCTTTCTTTCTTTCTTTCTTTCTTTCTTTCTTTTTCTTTCTTTCTTTCTTTCTGTTTTTCAAACTCTTGCTGTCTTTTTGGTTTATGCTAGCTGGTGATAAGGAGCTTTGATATTTACTTCAGAAACTTTTGGTTTCTCCAAAATCTGTAGTAGTGGCTTTGGCTGATTTTAAACTCAGTGGACAGTAAACCATTTTGGATTAGATGTATTTAACAGGTGTAAAACCTCTGATTCTCCTCTGATAATATCGGAATCCATACAACATACCTGGCAGAATTGTGAGGCTCAAAAGAGACTGTTTACAGAATGTTTACATGTAATTTAACCAACTGTTTTTCACTTCATCCCAATGCTTTAGTAAAAATAATAGTAGATAACATACATTGAACACTTATTCTGTGACAAAGACATTATGAGTTTGGGAATTTATAGAAACATAGGATCCTCTGGGCACAGTGGCTCACGTCTGTAATCCCAGCACTTTGGCAGGCCAAGGCGGGTGGCTCACCTGAGGTCAGGAGTTCCAGACCAGCATGACACACATGGTGAAAACCCATCTCTACTAAAAATACAAAACATCAGCCTGGTGTGGTGTTGGGCACCTGTAATCTGAGCTACTCAAGAGGCTGAGGAATGAGAATGGCTTGAACCCGGGAGGCGGAGGTTGCAGTGAGCCGAGATTGTGCCATTGCACTCCAGCCTGGGCAACAAGAGCGAAACTCCGTCTCCAAAAAGAAAAAAAAGAAAAAGAAAAAGAAAAAATAACAGGATAAAAAAATTGAACAACATGCTGAGCTACAGGTGGCTGAAGAGCGTAAGTCAATCATTTTTATAATGCATAATATCACTTTAAGTATCAGTCTCATATTCCCAAAGTTAAGTAGGTTACATCGACATGTAGAGCAAATGCTTGAAAAAATGAGGATTTAAATTCAGGGCTCCTTAATCTTTACATTAAGGATTCTTGATTTGGGGATTGGGACAGAATTAGAGAGAGAAATGATTTTACATAATTTTATTTTTCTACTAGCTATGTAAGTACAAACTTTAGTAATTTCTCACCACTGACATTCTCCTCTGTTGTTTGCCTCGCAAACATATGGAATTGGCAATTAGTAGTTTACAATCCTGATGTTTCACTTTTGCTATCATCTGAGCTTTTTCTCAGCTTTGTAACTATAAAAACCTGCCAAGCCTATAACAAGCTTTGAAAGATGGAGCATAGCACGTGGTGTAACAGCTGATGTGATGATCAAATCCATGGTCTGTGTGTGTGTGTGTGTGTGTGTGTGTGTGTCAGCCTGTCTCCAGCCTGTTGTAGGACTTCTCTGAGTCCACAAGGTTAAGTGTGTTTGTATAATTTGGCAAAGCACCCTAGTTATTAAAATGGGCCATATTGTCTTTAAAAGATGTTGAAAACTGCGTAAATGAATCATGTTCTGTGTAGTAAAGAAGTTGGCCTTGCTCAAAGAGAGGTCTGGCAATTGCCCTCAACTTCTAGGAGATCATTTCATGACTGACAAAAGCATTTTAGTTTAGGGAGGGGGCTTGCTGCACAGGAGCTCAGGGTGGAGCCTGTGAGACTTGATAATATTAGGGAAGGCCTAACCACACCACACAGAGCTCCTAGGTGATTTGAGGTAGGGACTTTGGATCATACAATATAATTCACCAGGTGGACAATCAATCAGTCATGCCCATGTCATCAAACTCCAATAAAATCTCTGCACATGGAAACTCCAGAGTTTTTCTGGTTGGCAATACTCTATGAATAGTGTCACACACCAATGTTGTGAGAAAACAATTTATCCTAGTTCCATGGAAGAGGACAAGGAAATATTCATGTTTGAAGCCCTCTCAGACTCTGACCTAGGTGTCTCTTCCTTTGGCTGATTTTATTCTGAATTATTTTCCTGTAATACACTGTGACTGTGAGTATAATAGATTTCAGTGAGTTCCGAGAGTCCTTCTAGTAAGTGGATCATTTGGGGGAACTTCCTGAACTTGCAGTTGGTGTCAAAAGTTAGGGTAGTCCTGCTAGCGGTGCCCTCAAACTTTTCAGTTTGGGTAATTGCGGATAGGTACACAGCTCCTTTACAAAGAGAGAGAAAGGGACAGATGAAAGAGAGAGAGAGAGAAAGAGAAGATAGAAAAGCACCTGCCTTTGAATTTGTTCATTATATCCAAATCTTGGACAAGCTCCAGGTTAATGACGTCAACTTGAACCACTTATTTCAACTCTCTGATTTTCCATTTAATAATATAGGAATTCGTGCAACATACCTTGTAGGTCTGTTGTGAAAATCAAAAGAGATGATTTATTTACAGGGTATTTCCAGCATGGTTTCTGATAAGTGCTTCATAAACATTATGTTTATTGCTTGAAAGTCAGGAAGGGATCTTAGAAATAATCTTAGGGAAAAATCTATTCTTGGTTAAGTGTGGTCATTTCAGGCATAGACTCCAAGGAACTATGAGAGAGTTACATGGAATGGAGGATATTTGAGTTGCAGGCCGTGACTCGTTAAATGTGAAGCAACTCCCCACTTCATATACCCATGCAGAGAAAAAATTTAGGGATGATTTAGAGAATTGCTGTTGTGAATGTGGGGGGTGTGGATCTGATGACTAAAGTGACCTCATTTAGGAATCACAATCGAGTGAATCTAGGGAGCATTCAAGTTCAGTGACTTGTTTCTTGAACATATATTTATTAAGAATTTTTGGCCGGGACAGTGGCTCTCACCTGTAATCCCAGCACTTTGGGAGGCCAAGGCAGGCAGATCACTTGAGGCCAGGAGTTGGAGACCAGCCTGGATAACATGGTGAAACCCCATCTTTACTAAAACACAAAAATTAACCAGGTGTGGTGGTGTGTACCTGTAGTCCCAGCCACTTTGGGGGCTGAGACGGGAGACTCTCTTGAACTCAGGAAGCAGAGGCTGCAGTGAGCCAAGATTGTGCCCCTTGCACTCCAGCCTGGGCAACAGAGTGAGACTTTGTCTTAACATAATAATAATAATAATAATAATAATAATATTTTTTGATGTGCCAGGCACTGTTCTGGGAGCTGAGGAATTAGCAGTAAACAGACAAAATTCCTGTTTTTCGTGGAGGTTGAGTTCTTGCAGGAAAAACAAAAAATAAACAAATAATTATATAACATAAATGTCAGTAATAATTGCTATGCAAAAAAAATAAAGCGGATTAAGAGATTGGAGTATGAGGGGGTAGTGCTATTTGATAATAGGTGGTCAGGGAAAATAGACTACGGAGGGAACAAGATTTGTCAATACCTGGGACAAGAGTGTCCAAGACAGAGCGAAACCTAAGGAATGTTCCCGGCTACATTGGGAGCCATAGGAGATCAGCCTGGCTACAGCATTTACTTTTATCAATATTCTCTAGTCAGCTACAAATTTTAATTTAATTATTGTATTGCAATATAATATTTTAAAATCGGACAAAATATTTTATCAGACCTTTGAGGTAATATATAACTAAGATAAAAAAAATGTAAAGACAATGTAGTGAGACTTTCTAAGCGAGCTGCTTAAAAACATCATTAAAAGATGGTGAATAGGGGCTGGGCATGGTAGCTCACAACTGTAATCTCAGCACTTTGGGAGGTCGAGGGTGGGAGGATCATTTGAGGTCAAGAGTTCAAGACTAGCCTGACCAACACGGTAAAACCCCATCTGTACTAAAATGCAAAAATTAGCCTGCCATGGTGACAGCCACCTGTAATCTCAGCTACTTGAGAGATTGAGACAGGAGAATCACTTGAACTGGGAGGCAGAGGTTGCAGTGAGCCAAGATTATGCCATGGTACTCCAGCCTAAGCAACAGAGTGCGACTCCCTCTCAAAATAAAATAAAATAAAATAAAATAAAAAAGACGGTGAATAGAATATTTGGTGAAGACCCAAGAATCAACAGCCAAATTAGTGTACCAACAGCAACATCCTGGAAACACTCCCTGAAATATATCAACTTCTATCTGATGTCCTTATGGAAACATCAAAAACAATTAGTAAAGGGATAGATGATTTCAATTTTGCTACTTGGAAAAAATCAAGTCACCCTCCACATTCCCACACACCATTTACCAAAAATATTTTTAAATGAGTTATGTACATATAAGATTACAATCCATAAAAATGAGAATAAGGCATGAGTTAGGACTTAGACAATCTTGGACTAGAAAATGGCTGGCAATATCTTTAGCTAAAATAAAGATTTAAAAAACACGTTAAAATATAATAAAGCCCTTCTCCCCAATTATCTGCAATAAGTGTTTTTTTACTCAAGGAAACAAAAATAGTTGAAGGGAAAGGGAAATGACTACAGGGGGCACTTTTCTGATGTCTCAGCACTTCCCTGTTTTCGATTTTATTTATGTCCTAAGCATAAGTCTGTTGGTGTTATCTGAAATTTGCATTTTCACATACTAATGAGAAGTTTTAGTCATCACAATTCTTAAATTGAACATTACATGCAATCAGTCTATTTTAAAATAAGTTTTTTTTTAAAAAAATTATACTTCCCCATACAAAAACACAGAAGAGTTTAGATAAGCTTCAGAAAATAATTATATTGCTTAGATACCTATAGAAATTCTTTGTTAATTGTGCACCTCATCCATACTAATATTTCTAGAGACTGTGATAGAATGCCCTTCCATGAAAACAGACATTTGAGAACATTTGGATCTCACTTTGAAAGTAGGATGTTTTATTTTCCCCTCCATTTCACTCACAATCAGAAACATATGGAATGTTTTATTTGCAGTCTACAAAAACAAATCAAACAAGCAATCCTGTGTGGGAAAGAATTTATTCTTCCTGTGGAACAGGAGTCTAGCTCTGTGTCCAAACTTCCAAGCCCATTGCTTTCTCTCTACAGTCATCAAGGTTAATAGCTGCTTCTGTGCCCTCTGTTACTACTTCTACTCTGGTAGTGTTATAGGGCAGGCCTCATTTTCCCTCCTGAGTTTCATTATTCTGTCCTCTTCTTCAGCTTCATGGAAATATTTACGTGAATAATGTCAGTTTCTCTATCAGGATTGCTGATTGTGTGGTTATTCTGCTGATAAGCCTTCTTATTTATTTCCTTGAGTACCTTGATTATCTACAGGCATTTTCTAGCCATATGTAAAGGCATTTTCTAGATATGTGTACTGTTTGTTCTTGCATTGTTACAGAGAAATGCCTGTGACTGGGTAATTTATAAAGAAAAGAGGTTTAATTGGCTTATGGTTCTGCAGGGTGTACAGGAAGCAGGTTGCTGGCATCTGCTTGGCCTCTGGGGAGGCCTCAGGAAACTTACAGTCATGGTGGAAGGTGAAGGAGAAGCAGTCTAGGTCCAGAGCAGGAGGAAGAGAGAGAGAGGAGGTGGGAGGTGCCATGCATTTTTAAACAACCATATCTCCTGAGAAATCTATCATGAGAACAGCACTAGGGGTTTGGTGCTAAACCATTAGAAAATACCCCCCATAATCTAATCACCTCCCACTGGGCCCCACCTCCAGCATTGGGGATTACATTTCAACATGAGATTTGGGTGGGGACACAGATCCAAACCATATCACAATGGACACCTCATTCCTACAATTTTGGTGATAACCTTACATACAGGCAAATGAGGGTGCATCTGTAGCCAATCCCTCGGCATCTTCCCTGTCTCATACATAACAGGAAGGTTGTATTAATCAGAGTTCTCTAGAGGGACAGGACTAATAGGATAGATGTATCTATGAAGAGGAGTTTATTAAGGAGTATTGACTCACACAATCACAAAGTAAAGTCCCACAATAGGCCATCCGCAAGCTGAGGAGCAAGGAAGCCTGTCCGAGTCCCAAAACCTCAAAAGCAGGGAAGCTAAGACTGCAGGCTTCATTCTGTGGCTGAAGACCCGAGAGCACCTGGCAAACCACTGGTGTATTAGGTCCAAGAGCCCAAAAGCTGAAGAACTGGGAGTCTGATGTTTCAGGGCAGGAAGCATCCAGCACAGGAGAAAGATAGAGGCCAGAAGACTTAACCAGTCTCATCCTTCCATGTTCTTCTGCCTGATTTTATTTTAGCTGCACTGGCAGCTGATTAGATGGTATACACCCAGATTGCAAGTGGGTCTGCCTCTCCTAGTCCACTGACCCAAATGTTAATCTCCTTTGGCAACACACTCACGCCCAGGAACAATACTTGTCTTTCAATCCAATCAAGTTGACACTCAATATTAATCATCACAAAGGTGCTAAAAGGATATTAACTAGCTTGTTTCATCTTCTAATGGTTTTATCTTTCCCTATTCAAATATTTTCTGCAACAGCATATTATGATTTTTAGAATGAGAAAACAGGGGCTGCTTTTTCGAATTAGACATAGAATTTGTTGCATTATTTTCTGCTAGTAGATTGGATCTTATTCCTGATTGATGTGTTTTACAGATTAAAATCTCTTTTGTAGCTGTTATTTTTCAGCTGTTCACCAATATTTGAATAACCTAAACTATTAGGTTGTGACTAACCTGGCTTTCTCTCCATTTTCCCTTGGACGACTTCTCTTTAGTCTTCATTTCCACCTGAAGAATGTTAAGGCACTCCTAACATAGATCCTTCAGCTTCTATCTCCATCTCAAGATTCTGTTACACTAACCCCAAAATATGTTCTTTGAAGATAGGAAATGGTGATGGTAAACCACATAAAGGTGAATAAATACAGCATTTGTGAGACAGATGAATTACAACATGAAATATCAGGAAGTGGAGTAAGGGATTGCATCTTGTTCTAGACACCATCACATTGGATGTGCTGAACAAAAAATTGTTTAATGAAATAGTACTTCATATGGGAAATGTTTATATTAATAATCAGATCCAAGTAAGAGTCTACAGAAGTTTGGTTTTTAGGACACGAAAAGAAAATACAGTTATTTGCAGAATATTAATAAGTAGAAGTACTCACATATAGGCATGGTTGTAAATTTGCAGTATACAATTAAGTGTACAGATATATGAGACATAAAGGGGGCTTTCCCATGACATTAGAATTTCATTGCTTTTGGGCACTTCCAAGTTTATGAACAAATCCATACATGCAGTTGTCAGAGAGAAGAAATAGTTGCATGGAGTATGGCTTAAAGCCCTTTGGAGCCCATTCATATCAACCAGATCACTGGTCTTTCTCCTGCCATATGCTTGCCTTATATGGTACTTATAAAGAATGCTGACTGATTTTTTTTTTACAGCATAAAAAGTTTTAATTTTTCCAAACAAATTTTTTTCAAATGGCAAATGAACAGAAATTCAAAAGTTGCAAATTCACAGCTGCAGTCTGTGGGGAGAGGAAAACTTCACCCATCAAATCTGCAAAATATACCAGAACACACAAAAAAAATCAATTGATTGGCAGATGTGGATATTTACATCCCTCTCTTTAATTGCTTAAAATCAGCGAGTTGGGAGACTTCACTAAACTTGGCAGCAATTCAAGTTGAATACAGCTTCTCTTTGGGTAGAAGGCTGAGAAAACTGAAATGTGTATGATACCTTTATAAAAGAGGATTAAAAAAAACAGGAGATAATGAGGAAATTATAACCAGAAAAGATGAAGTTCAGTGTTGCAGGCTTAGAAATATTAAGAGGAGCAAGTTCAAGGAAGCATAGAATTGTCATCATCAAAGTCAGAGAAGTTAAATATCATAGACCACGCTAGGTTAATATATTTTTGAAAATAATAGTTTAAAATTATTTTTGAACAATTATAATTGAGAATAGGGTTTTGAAAGAAGCAAAATCATACTACTAGTACCTTACCCAAACAATATATATTTGGTTTCATAAAGGTCATGAAAAATTGTTTCAATTTTTAAGGAAATAGGAATTACTGGAACCACAGGAAGCTATTTATGTGGATTTTCAGCCCACTGTGATACTGAAGGCATCTTAACTAGAAGCAAAGGCAAACCTCATGTGAGCCACTGCCTGCGTGTCTATGTATTGCCACGGGGGAAACGGTTCCTCCTTTTCCATGTTCAAGATACCACTGGATATCTCTCACTGATGGCGTTTAAATATAACTCTGCTGGCAAAATAATTTGCTAAATGGTTTCAAGGCTTTTAGCTCACATAATACCATGCCTAACTTAAAGGGCAAAGACAGTACTGAGTATCAACTAAAAGTAACTGGCAGAGACACATTCAAGAATGACTAAAGCACTTAAACAAAGTGAAGGCAGTAACATTTGAATTGGAACTTGCAAGGAACTGGCTACATTTTCTAATTTATAAATGAACTTTGTTTTTTATACTTGAAATTAGGCATAATCAGCATAATTATCTTAATGAGGACTGTGAAGATATGAAATGTTAATTTTCCCAAGATTATGTATATACCAAGTGTTATTTTTAAAATTTGAATCCAGGTTTGGCAACATAAAAACACACAATCTTTCACATACCCCACATTATTTCCCAGCAGAAAGCCAGGGACCTAAGATTCGCACAGTAAAAATTTGTGTTCAATATGCAGAGTAAAACCTATAGGTTGGTACAAAAGTAACTGTGTTTTTGCCATTATTTTCAATGACACAAATTGCAATTACGTTGGCACCAACCTATTATTACAGAAAAGATTACAAAGAGAATTTGTGGCATTATTTTTCTCTTATTGCCTTAGAAGTGATTTCAGCGATCAGAAACTGCCTCTACATGCTCTTGACGTCTGTGTATGCTTTAAAAATCAATTATTTTTATTTTTTATATTTTTTGTCAACTTATGAATTTCTCTTCCTTCACCAGTTTTTGTAACATCTAAATCCCATGTTTAAAGTATCTTAGTGTTCTAAATTCTTATATATCTTTTTAAATTAGGCTCTTTAAAAATCATAGTCTTTATTTTATTTTTTTTGTACTGCCAAAATCATCATGTTTTATTTATTGTACATTGCTATGATATCTAATATTCTAAGTGTCTCTCTTTAGTCTTGTTTTCCAAATTGCCTGATATAAATTCACTTTTTCTTTCTCATTTAGGTTAAGTTTAAGAAATTGTGACATTCTACAAAATACCATGAAAAATTTTGCTCACATTTCCTTTACTTTTAATTAAATTCTCAATTTGACTAGTTTCTTCAGGGATTTATTTATTTATTTATTTATTTATTTATTCATTTTTGTCTATTAAGGTTATTTCTATGTTCCTTAATAATGTTCTACAGATTTTCTCATAGCAGTTTGCTAAACTTTCTTTCTAAGTTCATTCCTAAGTGTTCGGTAATTTAGTTAGCATTCATTTATTTGTATTATACAGCATTTATTTGTATATGTTTGATCAGGCCTAGATTCTGAGTTCTTCTAAACATTGTAGGATCTCTTGAAAGGATAAAATTATTCTCTTTTAACTTTTGATCTAATGATATTAGACTTTCATTAGATTTAGCTATTTATTTTCCATAGAACTTTGTAGTGTGTTTTTTTTTTCATGGCTGGCACACAAAATATAACAAATTTTTTGAAATGTTTATTATAACTCCCTATCTACCTGAACACTCAAACAAATTTTGGTAGGTTTCTTTATGGTCTAATGATATAATTTGCAATTCATTATAATTTTCTTCCATTTAAACATTTTTATTACTGTATTTCTTATCCTCCTTCTCCTCCTCCTACTTATGCTTCTCCTTCTCCTTCTCCTTCAATGGCCATTGCTGAAATTTTCAGGGCATCGACCAATAGTAGTGATAGAAAGTGGTAGAAGTGATAGAAGCCTTGCCTCTGAGTTTGTTGGTAATGGCTGGTGCTTCGTCCAGTTGTCAGTTCTACCTCACTGCTCTCAACCTACTTCTAAAATGTTCTCCCCACACATAAACACACAACTAGATTCTTTACTTCGAGTATTCATTCAAACCTCACCTTTCAATTCATGTAAACTCTACAAAAGACAGAGGCCATCTTCTTTGACTCCTTCTTATGTACTCGGATTCTAGGCAGAGCTTAGTAAATATCTGTTGACTCCATGTAATTGAGCCATTGAGAATAGTGCTGGTTGATAGCTTGATACAACAATTTTTTATTGTGTTGAGAAAATTAACTGTATTATTTATTTGTATATGTTTGATCAGGCCAAGATTCTGAGTTCTACTAAACACTGTAGGATCTCTTGAAAGGATAAAATTATTGTTTTCACCTTTGATCTAAGGATGTTAGACTTTTATTAGATTCTGTAAACATTAATTGACTTTTGTATTCTTGTAATGAATAGTGCTTGTTTGCAATGTATTGTTTTAACAATACACTGAATTTGATTTGCCAGCACTTTATTTACTATCCATCTAAACTCAGAAGTGAGGGTTTTCTGTAGTTTTATGTTTGTGCCTCATTTTTTTTAGTAAATCAAAATTCCTATTTTCCCCATAGAATTATTGTTATGGCTGTTGTTATTTTTTTATTTAAGTTTCCTTCTATGTCTTATTGTTTCTGTTCTATTTTTATAGGGTTGCTGCTTGGCCAGGTCTCTTCAGGTTACTTCCAAGGAGACCAGCCTCCTGTAGGAAGAGCAAATCCATCCTCCATGCCTCCTGCAAACAGACCTCATTTACGTTGACTCCAGAAAAAAAATTCATCAATGTTTGTGATATTTGAAGGGTAACGTTTTCAATTTTAGAATTTTTTCTCTCTCTCTAAATTCTTTATCTTGAAGGGAATCTAAAAAGAATATGCATTAGAATTTTTAGTTAGAATTTGCGTTTTACTCAGAATTCTTGCTTGGATCAAGTGTTTCCTTAAATGTCTGGCATAACGCCTGGTGAATAAGAAATACTTCAATCAAGAAGGAAATGGGAATGGATGTATGAGTTTCTTTATTCAAATGATATCTTTTGGAGTACAGACTTGGAAACCACAGCTACCCCAAGGATTATATTTTGGGAGTGTAGAAAGATTCAAGAAGATGTATCAATTTCTTTATGGTGATACAGATCCTTTCAAAGGAAAGGAAAGGGAGATAGCAATACACTCATGATTACAAAATGCACAAAGATACATTCATAGTCATCCTGTTATAAGATAGCCCTATGCTGTTGCTCTTCTACTCAGGACTTCCACTGGCTCCCTGTTTTACTCAGAGCAAAAGCTGAAGGATGTGTTATGTCCTCCAAGGCATGGATGATTTGTTCCTCTTTTGCTTCATTGAGTTCTCTCCCACTGGCCTTGTCTGTGTACTCAGCTTGGTCTTCACTGGTGTTCTCTGTAAGCTGACATGTTTGTCTCACTCCTCCGTCAGTGAAACACTTGTCATTTTGTTTTTCTGCTTGGACTGCTCCTTCCACAAACACATATGCAGCTAGATTCTTCATCTCCTTATGTGTCTTGATTCCAAATTCACTCTCTTCATAACACCATGCTATCTAAAATTTTAATCTCCCATGAACACTTCATACTCCATTCTCTTATTTACTTATTTTGTCTTATCATGACAGAAAATGCTTTGAATTTCACCTGTGTTATCTTGTTCATTGTTATTCTTTATTGTTTTCATACAGATTTTATAAGGACAGGACACACAATATGCTGTGTTCACTACTGCAACCCTGGTTCCCAGAACAGGGCCTAACCACCAGTAGGGATTCAATAAATGTCTGTAAAATGAATAAATGATAAGATGTGATAACAAAATTGGCAGTAATGGTGGTGTCTAATATGGTTTGGCTTTGTGTCCCCAACCCAAATCTTCTCTGGAATTGTAATTCCCACATGTCAAAGGAAGGACCTGGTGGGAAGTAATTGGATCATGGGGTCCATTTCCCCCATGCTATTCTCATAGTAGTGACTGAGCTTTCAGAAGATCTAATGGTTTTATAAGTGTTTGGAAGTTCCTCCTTTGTTCTCTCTCTTTCCTGCCACTTTGTGAAGGAAGTGCATGCTTCCCCTTCTGACAGCCATAACCTTTAAGTTTTCTGAGGCCTCCCCAGCCATGTGGAACTGAGTCAATTAAACCTCTTTCCCTTATAAATTACCCAGTCTCAAGCATTTCTTTATAGCAGTGTGAGAATGGACTAATACAGGAAATTGGTACCCAAGCAGAGAGTAGGGCACTACTGAAAAGATAATCTGAACATGTGTAAGTGACTTTGGAACTGGGTAACCGGGCAGAGGTTGAAACAATTTCAAGGGCTCAGAAGAAGACAGGAAGATGTGGGAAAGTTTGGAACTTCCTAGAGGCTTGTTGAATTGTTTTGACCAAAATGCTAATGATGATATGGACAATAAAGTCCAAGCTGAGGTGGTCTCAGATGAAGATGAGGAACTTATTGGGAACTGGAGCAAAGGTCACTCTTGCTATGCTTTAGCAAAGAGGCTGGCAGCATTTTGCCCCTGCCCTAGAGATCTATAGAACTTTGAACTTGAGAGAGATGATCTGAAATTGGAACTTATGTTTAAAAGGGAAGCAGCCTAGAAAAGTTTGAAAAATTTTCAACCTGACCATGCAGTAGAAAAGAAAATCCCATTTTCTGGGGAGAAGTTCAAGCCAGCTGTGGAAATTTGCATAAGAAATGATAAACTGAATGTTAATAGCCAAGACAATGGGAAAAGTTTCTCCAGGGTATGTTAGAGATCTTCAAGGCAGAACTTCCCATCACAGGGCAGGAGGCCTGAAGCGGAAAAATTGTTTCATAGGCTGGGCTCAGGGCACCCTTTCTCTGTGCAGCCTCAAAACTTGGTGCTCTTTTCCCCAGCTGCTCCAGTTCCAGCCATGGCTAAAAGGGGCCAAGGTACAGCTTGGGCTATTGCTTCAGAGGATGAAAGCCCCAAGTATTGGTGGCTTCCATGTGGCGTTGGGCTTGTAAGTGCATAGAAGAGAAGAGCTGAGCTTTTGGAACCTCTGCTTGGATGTCAGAAGATGTATGCAAATGCCTGGATGTCCAGGCAGAAGTCTGCTGTAGTGGCAGAACTCTCATGGGGAACCTCTGCTAGGGCAGTGCAGAAGGGAAATGTGAGGTTGGAGCCCCCACACAAAGTCCCAACTGGGGCACTACCTAGGAGAGCTGTGAGAGGAGAGCTACTGTCCTTCAGTTTCCAGAATGGTAGGTGCACTAACATTTTGCACTATACACCTAGAAAAGCTGCAGGCACTCAAAACCAGCCCAACAGAGCAGCTGTGGAAACTGAACCCTGCAAAGCTACAGGGCAAATCTGCCCAAGGCTTTGGGAGCCCACCCTTTATATCAGCATGCCTTTGATATGAGACATGGAGTCAAAGGAGATTATTTTGGAGCTTTAAAATTTAATGACTGCCTGGCTGGATTTGGGACTTGTATGGGGCCCGTAGCTTCTTTATTTTGGCCAATTTCTTCCATTTGAAATGGGAGCACTTATCCAATGCCTGTACCCTTATGTGTCTTGGAAATAATTAACTTGTTTTTGATTTTATAGGCTCATAGGCAGAAGGGAATTGTTTTGTCTCAGATGAGACTTTGGACTTGGACTTTTGAGTTAATGCTGGAATAAGTTAAGACTTTGGGGTTTGTTGGAAGGTATAACTGGTTTTGAAATGTGAGGACATGAGATAATTGGCAGTTCCTCCTTTTCTCTCCTTATTTCTCTCTCTCTCTCTCTCTCCCCCTTTCTCCCTCTGTTTTTCTCTCTCTCCTTCAGCCTTGTGTACAAAGTGCCTACTTCCCCATTGCCTTCTACCATGATTGTAAGTTTCCTGAGGCCTCCTCAGCCATGTGTAACTGTGAGTCAATTAAGCTTTTTTTTTTTTTTTTTTAAAGTCTCAGGTATTTTTTATAGCAGTGTAAAAACTGACTAATACGGGGTCTTAGTTTGTTTCAGTTTCTATAACAGAATACCAAAAACTGGATAACTTTTAAAAAGGTTTATTTGCCTCAAGCTTCTTGAGGCTGGGAATTTTAAAAGCATGTTGCTGGCATCTGTTGAGTATCATCTCATGGCAGAAGGGCAGAAAACAGAGAGAAAGCATGAGAGGCAGATTGCTTTTCATTGTAATTCACTCTATGATAATAAAAACTCACTCTCTCAATAATGCCATTAATCTATGCATCAGCTCTGTGCTCATGATCCAGTCACCTCTTAGTAAACCTCACTTCACAACACTGTTGCATTGGGAATTTAGTTTCCAACATATGCATTTGGGAAAGACATTCACACCATAAAAAATGGCAACAATGTAATCAATTACTTAGAAAATACAATTTGTAATATCCAAACTAGCATTGAAATTTCCATCTGGAACTATGATTAAGTTGGGGACCTAGTACTGTGTATAAGAAATCTGGCAACCTTTGAATTGGGTTTTTCTCTTAAATGTCTTTATTCTTTATGGCAGTGAACAATACATGTAACAAAGAGGTATGAAAATTATGGGGCTGATAGTAGTAACTCTGATTCTGATAGAACACAAATGGCTGTTACTCATGTACAGGGCTATTTCCAGACAGGGCTATATTTACTTATTGATGTTATGTTATAGCAATACAACTAAAGCTAACTTCCAGGCAGGATCTGATTGGCTATTAATTATTTTGAATGCCATCCCTAATTAGTGTTTAAGAAACACTTTCATTATTGGAATCCTATTAAAAAAAAAAAACTCTGTGGCTCTAGGTCTAAAATGTTTTAGGCCCTCACTTCTTTGTGAAAAA
Organism: Cacajao melanocephalus; assembly: GCA_963573385.1. Taxonomy (NCBI): domain Eukaryota; kingdom Metazoa; phylum Chordata; class Mammalia; order Primates; family Pitheciidae; genus Cacajao; species Cacajao melanocephalus. Next base: position 90,693 of record CAUYLG010052966.1, read on the forward strand.
GGAAAGTTTCTTAGAAATTCAACAGTAACGTTAGAGTAAAGCGCCCTGTAATCTCTCATGATGTCTTCATGGGTGATTTCATGTTTGCTCTTTTCCTTCATATGCATTTCACATAGTGGAGTTTTTTTTCAACATTTACTTCTCAGATAAAATGTTATTATATCTATACAGAGAGGCTATCCTTGTCCACATAACCTAGAGCAGTTCATCTCAACATTCTCTGTCACTGATCATTTTTCCCTATAACATATGTCATCACTTGAAGTTATTTATTTATGTATGTATTTATGTGAAGGTGTGTTCAATTGTTTGTATGTTCCTTTGCTATAAGTTTCCTGATGGCAGGATTTTGTCTCTCTTTTTCAATCCTGTATCTCCAGCACATAGAATGGTGCCTGGTACGTATTAGACATTCAATAAATAGCTGTAAATCAAATGAATTAATGCTGATATCTTATAGTTGCTTGATATCTAAACTACTGAATCTTATATTAGCATTGAATCATGGAGTAGGTGTTACAGATAATGAAAAGAGAAAACAAAAACGAGCAGAACAAAATCTAAAATAAAAATCTACCTAGTTGCCTGGTGTATTAACTTATCATATGTGGCATCTGGAAGCTCTGCTCTTACTAGTTCTATTTTCATACTGTCAACAAGCTGCTGCCATATCCATAAAAGTGAAGCATTTATGCACCAACGCAAAAGAGTAACTTTTGATTTTTTTTTGCCTGCAAAGCACTCAAAAATACAATTCTAAAAGATGAAGTGACTGGGGGAGGATGGATGGTGGGAAAATTGTATGACTTAAGCCAGAAACTTACATAAGGATTGAATCTGGTCCTTAACATTAAAGTGGTAGTTCCATTTTGAAAAACTGAAATAATGATTCTTGGCTGAGCTGTAGGTATACTCTCAGTGGCATTATATGATATGACTTGAATAGAAAAAGCAATTTAAATTCTTGTTTAAATTAGCACTAAACTCCAATATCACCTACTAACTTTATGCTTAGAGGCATATTTTGTATTCAGTACTTCTGTGGCAAAATTGGACTCCATCATTCATTCAATAAATATCTTTCAAGCATGAAACATGTGCCAGACACTCTGCTAGGTTCTGGGGATTCAACATAAACACAAAATAGTCTCTGCCCTCTGGTAGCGAACACCTACTATAAAAAAGTCAGTCTGCCCAGCGCTGGGGAAAATGTGAAGCTAAAGTGTTATCAAAGGCTATTGCAAAAAATTAAAGTGTCATAAGCTATGTGACTGTGTGACTGGCACTCGATGGAAGCACAAGTAAAGATCAAGAAAAACTTGTGTGTGCATGTGCGTGTGCGTGTGTGTGTTGGGGAGTGTTTGTGTGATTGTATATAGACAACATAATTGGTGACAGGAAGAATATGCAGACAAATTCTACAATGTCGCGTGTTCAATGTTGTCTCTGCATCTTTGATCTATGCTGAAGACGTTCAGAGGAAGAAATCACTGAAGTCTGCTTTCGTGATTGTAGAAAACTTACACAACTGGAAATAGGTCTTGAGGGATTAATAAAAATTAAATAAACAGAAAAAAAAGGAGAAGGAAACTGTGTCCTTGTAGGCTAGATGATCAAGACGTGATGGGCGTGAGGTTAACCAATCTTTAAGGTCCCGTCATCTGGAAATGTATTGATTTTCTTTTGAGTCATAAAGGTAGGGTAGAGCTGGATCAAGGAAGAATGGGAAAAAATATTCTTCTAGGCAATGGCTCCCAAAGGTTTCTTGATACACAGCATCAACACCACCTTGGAAACCTGTTAGAAATGGATATTCTCAGACCGCCACCCCAGGCCTACTAAATAAGAAACTGTGTGCAGAGTCCAGAAATCTATATGTTAAGTTTGAGAACCAGTGTTCTAGGAGATGGGTATATAAGGATTAAGACAACAAGCAAAATTAAAAGTCAGCTATGAGTGAGATTCAGGGCTTTGGCTGCCAAGTGAAGATCTGTCCAGGCTCTGGGCTATAAAGTCCCATATTGACCAGATCTCCTGAAAAACTTACCCCAGGTCTTTCTTGATCCTGGCATTTGTTCTTTGGTTTTCCTTTGTGGTCACCTTGTTCTTTCCTACTGGATACTTGGATACTCTTTTTCTGTGTCCCCATTTATGTAAAGTCAACTCATTTTGGGGGCATCCTTAAAGTATTGAAAAACCTTTTTTTCCTGATAATGTTTTGTTTCATTTCAATAATGTCTGTATTACTAACTTGCCAGTTTTCATTTTATTTATAGTTTAAACTTTTTACCTAAAGAAGAATTTGTATTCAGAAACATGCAAGTATCTTATATGTACAGTTTCAAGGATTATTTAGAAACATAACACACCTCTGCAAGTAGCAGCCATGTCAAAGAACAAAATATTGCCTGCACCTGAAGGCACCTGCATGACTCTGTTCTAGTTACTACATATTCCCAAGGTAAAGGGAACAACTGCCTTCATTTCTAACATCATATATTAGTTTTGATAGCCCTTTTCTTCAACTGTGCCATTTGTTCTCATTTCATCCAACCACTTTGTTTGGATGCAGAACACTGTTTTATTGATCATTTCATTAGATTGCTAAAATATCACTAATAGCAACACTGGAATGTTGAAATATCATTACTGTAAACATGCTGTGATTAGTGACCCTCTGAAAGAACCGTTTCTTCAAGATTGTACATTGAAAAGGAAATGCACAATTATATTAACTACTACCAATCAGAGCAGCAAAGCAAGCAAAGGAGCTAGCAAACTTGTCTTACCAGTAAGGTTTCTAGGAATCTTCATCTTAGCTTCCTTACTCTTTGACAATTAACCACTTATTTTCTTTGAACCAACTGGCAAAAAAGAAAAATGAAATAAAAAGAGAAAGAAAAAAGATCTTCATTTCAAAACACCACCCTCCCCCATCAGCACCCTCACTTACTCTCAGCATCACTTCCTTGACATGTCCCTCCCTCCTCTTCCATAACAGTTGGCTAGACTTTCCTGGGATGAGGGAGTTGTTGATTCCTCACCTCTGGAATTCTGGCTTACCCTTCTCAGGATTTATTATTTGTGCATTGATTTCCTCTTTGATGTCCATTCATAAGACCCTATAACATAAACTCCAAAAGAGCCAACAAGACTCCTGTCTTGTTGATCATTGCCCCTTTACCCCCTAGAAAAGGGCCTGACACATAGTATATGCTCAACAAATACTCACTTGAAATAATACATTTTATACATGAGTACTAAAGTTTTAAATAACATTTAAATTAGGTAGTGTTTGAATCTGGAGTCTGCTTGGCTCTGCCAATCACTAACCATTCGATCCAGTAAAGTCCTAACTTTCTCTGTGCCTCAGTTTTCTCCTTTGTAAAATTGGGACTGTGGAGATTATCAAAGGTCTCTAACTCAATGAAGTACATAAAGGAAATATGTGGAGGATAAGGATTAGGGCAAACAGGTCTTCTAAGAGGCAGCCTCCACTCAGCCCCAGAAGTTTATTACAAAGGAAAAACACAAATCCAATATTGCTTTAGAGTGCAGTATTTCTAGAAATGCTGAAACTCCATATTTTTTTTCACTAAAACTCACAAGAAATGTTCACAATGAATTCAGTTAAGAAAATAAAAACACCATTGGCTGAAAGTGGCCCATAGTTTAATTTTTTTTTGGTCTTGGGACTAGCTAAACACCAACAATACATTGACCCACGATCGTGTAATCTTCCTTAACAAAAAATCTGTTTGAGTATATGATTTATCAGTTTTCTCAAGATCTCTTAAACATAAGAAGAGATTTGTAAAGTGAATCTTTTTATATTTCTGAGAGTAGGAGTAGTGATTTTCTTAGAAAAATTTATTTCCTCTCTGTATATATATTTCTGCATCATGGCAGTTTGATATCTGAGCAACTTTATATGATTTGAGAGCAAAATGATCACTCATCAAATCTCAATGACCATTTCTATTCCTAGAATCTCAAATAAAATAAATTCAGGTCTACATATAAATTTTTCCTCTTAGGGGTAATATTTTCCATACATTTAAATTAAATTTATAATCATGAAGTTTAGAAAATAAGCTGACCAATGAAAAATTAAAAGCTATTTGGGAATAAAATGATAATATTAATTGGGGAATAATTGAGAACATGTATCCTACTTGAAGAAATACAGAAGTTCTTAAAAATAACCATCATTAAAACTCTTACAAAAAAATGAGAAGATAAAAGCGCTGAATATTAAATAGAAAGAGAGAAATGCTGAAAGAATTTGTAATATGCAATTAATTATTTTTTTAAACTGCCAAGTTAAAAAACACTGACAGAAAAAAAAAAAAACCAAAATGCAAGAATGGATGGTTTAGGGAAGAAAATTATAAATGGTTATCTTCCTTTTCTTTCTTAATGTTCTGGTTGTGACTCTATCAACTAAAATTTTATATGCATATCCGTGTGTGTTCAAGTGTATTGCATCCTCTACCAAATTTATTTCATAATATAGAACACAATTAATAATGGAGGTAAATGAAAACTAGCCATAATATGAAACTGGGTCTTGGGGGAAATAAAATGTGTGTTGTTTTTTTTTAACTAAACCACCATAATACCAAATCTATCTATGTATTTGTTATTTTTATCCTGAGTTTGATTCTTACTGTGCTTTCACTCTGCCCATAAGCATGTCTTCCCTGCAAATTCAGATAAAGAAAGATTTAAAATGACACCAGATGCTAATTTCCTTAGCATCTTCTCTTAGACAAATAGGCAGATGCTCCCTCAGTCAGGGGGAACAAGCTGCTGTACTTATCATAGAGACTGGAAGAAAACAAAACACCTGTGGGAGCAGGTAAGGATTAAACCTTTTATGGACAGAGCCCCCGGGATGAAACAGGCCCTCACTCTGGCTATCTTAGGTCAGGGCATCTGTGCAGTGTGCAATTGACACCCTGAGAAAACAGAGGTTTAGAAAGAAATGTCAGGGTCAGTCCAGGGAATTTATTTGTTGGCACAGCTTTGTTGCACTATTCTAGGGAGAACAAGATAAAATTACATTGCTCAGAAATCCTGCTTAAAGTACATTAAAAAATATTAAAATGTCTTGTTTGATCAGTTTTATACTCCCAGACTCATGCAAAAATGAAGAAAAGGGCATGTATTCTGGAAAATTGTTTTTATTGTTTGATCATGACAAAGATAGATTCAGAGATGAAATAAGAGGTAGATTCATGGATGAGTGAGTGTGTGGGAGAAGTTGGGAGGGGAACAGAGAGATAAACAAATAAGGAATTGCTAAGACCCTAATGACAAAACCAACCCAATCCTCTTGGGAAGACTTTTTGAGAAAACATTCCAAACAGAGGGAATGCAGTGCAGGATCATAAAGTAGGAATGAGCTTGGCAACTATTAGCACCAGATAAAAGGCTGTGAGGATGTGGTATGTGAAGGGTGAGACCTGCAGGAGATGGCCCTGAAGAAGCAGAGAAGAGGCAAGTCGCACAGGATATTTTAACCCAGGTTGAAAGATGTTTTCTTAAATGGCTTGGAAGCCATTGAGGATTTTTATGTTGGGAATTGGGGTGATTTGATTACCATTTTTTAAAGATCACTCTGGCTTATGATGACATACTTTTCAATATTTTCCATTTATGGTCCTGCCTTTGAACATCCAGGCTGTAATCCAAGCCATCAGACACAAATGGTGACATGATTAGGAAAAGGCTGTCTTTATAGTATCCATTCTGGACCAATCTGTAGCTTTTATGTGCACATTATCATTGCCCCTGAGCCATAATGGGCCTGAAATTGGAGGCAGCATTCCACCTGAGTCATCATCCAAACCACTTTATAAAGCCATCGTCTACATACGTCTCTTGAGACTCATTCAGTCACTCATAAGGTCCAACTTTTCTCAGCTTATGGGGAATATCAAAATCATGGATACGGACGTTCCTATTAATAGCATTTGGAGTAATTCTGTTTTCATAGTCACCAAAAAAATCCCTCGACACATTAAACATAACAAATTGAGCAACAACACAAACAGTTCTGTATCTCAGTAAGGGTCTTTTTTCTTCCTTTTTCACTTAATCGTATCCTAACCCTTTCATGTCTTGGCAAAAGGCAAATATCAGTATTTTGCCAGAATGGTGTTATTTTAAGCAGAAAAAGAAGGACCATAAAGGCACAAATAAGTCTTGGGGGAAATAAAAGAGTTTTTTTTTTTTTTTAACTCAACCACCATCATATCAAATCTAATTTATGTTTAAGTGTTCTCAGCTCTCTTCTTCCAAAGCCCGTAGCTGGAGAATATACTCTCTCCTCATTTTTCTCAGGCTTTAAGGATTGTTTGATCTTTACCAGAACAGTTTCTGGACTTTTATGATGGAGAAATGGAGATGGGCAGAAGAAGGAGCAGTCAGTAAAGGGAGAGCTGAAGCGCTTAGGAGGATGAGAGTTGAATCAGCCTAAGTAGTAGAGAACAGGAGAAGGAAGAACCAAAGGTTTCTCAGCCAAAGTTGGAGGGGCAAACTGGGGAGAATGTGATGAAGAACAAGAGAGCCTGGTGGAAGGAAGACAGTGAGAACACTGGAAAAAAGAGAAGGAAATATAAGAGAAATGTGCTGGAGAGATAGATTTCATCAGAATTATATCCTCTCTTTCTCTCTCCTCCCTTCTTCTTTCCTCTCCTTTTCTCCTCTCCTCTTTTTCACGTTTTCCTAAGACACAGTTTTGTAGAAAGATTTAGCTGCTTAAATCTGGGAGCCAAATACAAGTAATGTTCTTTTTACTTGTTTGGAGGAAAGATGGTTAAAAAAAAAAACAAAAGAAAAAAAGAAAAAGAAAAAAGAAAGGAAGAAATGTGGCAGAAAAGAGATTAAAGCAGGACAATTATCACATGCATAGCTAAAGATTTTGCCTCTTACCATTCAAATTCTCTTTTACTCTACAAACATTGCATTTTTTTCTAAAACCTGAGATAAGTCATGTTCTTGCTCAGCGATATTGAATAGCTCTATGTGTGAGAACAGAAACAAGATGCAACAGCTTAGCATGGAAATGGAAGATCCCCAGGGATCGGAACTAAACTTATCTGATATTCCAGCTCATCTATCTTCATGCTCCCTTTGTTTATAGATCAGTCATATGGACTTATTCACTATTCCCCAACACACAAACTCTTCCTCACCTTATTGTTGTCTTCTCAGCCAAAAATTCCTTTCTCTTCTTCTTCTCATTGATTTATTAAACAGTAATTTATTTTGCACATTGTATGTATCCATAGTTCTGGATACAGTGATAATCATTTTCACTGAGAACAAATGTTCAATCTGCCACTTTCCAAAATTGCTTTTGAAAGTGTATTGTAACAACTATAAAATAATTGTAATAATACTATAATATAATATCTTAGCAAGAATCCTTATAAACATTTAATCCTGTAGTAATTTTTTTTTTGACACAAGATCTTTCTCTGTCACCCAGGCTGGAGTGCAGTCGTGCCATTTTGGCTCATTGCAAACTCCAGCTCCTGGGCTCAAGCAATCCTCTTACTTCAGCCTCCCAAGTAGCTGGGACTACAGGCATGTGCCACCAAGCCCCACTAATTTTTGTGTATTTTGTAGAAATGAGATTTAGCCATGTTGCTCAGACTGGTCTAGAACACCTGAGCTCAGGCAATCCACCTTCCTTGGCCTCCCAAAGTGCTGGGATTAATAGCATGAGCCACAAAGCTTGGCCCTGTAGTAATTTTATTCATCTCTCGTCTTTCTCTGCATTTCACACAAAGCTATGCCCACAAAACACATACAGATAGTTCCACATCCCCTTCCCAACCCCACACATAAATTAAGATAACAAAGCTTTGTTGTTGAAAATCATTGTCTAGAATCACACAAATGACTCTGCTTCTGTCTTGATCTGTGAGCAGTTCTATCACTGGAAAATCCGTACAGGTTATATCATTAGCAAAAATGAATTAGTTCTCATTCAGTTTTGAAATTCTAATAAATCTACACAATAATTATATGTTTATATTTGAGAAGATTCCTATACACATCTTTATTTATTATATACCTTAAATATTAATAGAATTTAAAGATTGTGATGAGACTGTTATAATTATTAATTGAAGAAAAGAAGACTGTCTTTTCAGTTGAATAACTAGGATCACAAGCATCTAATGAGGCTTTAAAAGAGTAGAAAGTATTGACTAACTTTGGGCTAAACATGTAGGCAATGCATCGATATGGTGAGTCATATGCCTGAACAAACAAATCTAACTACCTGGTAGGCTGACCAGGAATGGAAGTCTGGTCATTGGGCTTGGGTAATGATTGCCAAGGAGTGATTGTCTTTTAGTGACCAGAGAAAGAAAACCCATTCATGTGCCAAATGAAATTCTAAATCAATTCTTCAGTTTGCTGCTTAAATGTAAAGTAGTCAAAATACTAGTTGATTAAGCACTTAATTTTATGAAGCAGTATTCTTGAGAAACAGGAACTTAATTATATCAGAGGTATAATACTAAACAATGATTCTCCTTTACAGTCTACTAATAATAAAGGCAAGGGTTATTCAAAGAGTGAGCATGAATAAAAGTGTTGTGAATTCTGAAAGAATTACATAAAATACAGGAAGCATATTCTTAATCACATCTTTGGTCAATGGCAATATATACATTTCTGTCTTAAAGACAAAAAAAGAGAGGGACTCAAAATATACTAATATCAGTGTACCCACTTCCATGGCTCTATTTCCCCCAAAATGCATGAGTAATTCTAAAATCTGAGTAGGTGTTAGCTATTTATGAGTGACATGCAAATAATAACTAGAGGTTCTAATAAAAGGTGTTTTTTAAAACAATTATTTAAGCATTGATTAAAATAGATAATTTAAGAATTATAAACAGGGCTGGATATGGTGGCTTACGCCTGTAATCCCAGCACTTTGAGAGGCAGAGGCTGGTGGGTCACCTTAGGTCAGGAGTTCAAGACCAGCCTGACCAACGTGGAGAAACTCCATCTCTACTAAAAATACAAAATTAGCTGGGTGTGGTGAGACATGCCTGTAATCCCAGCTACTTGGGAGGCTGAGTTAGGAGAATATCTTGAACCCAGGAGGCGGAGGTTGCCGTGAGCCAAGATTGCACCATTGCACTCCAGCCTGGGCAACAAGAGAGAAACTCCGTGTCAAAAACAAATTAAAAAAAGAATTATAAGCAGTTTAGTGCACAGTCCTGTATTAGTCCATTCCCACACTGCTATCAGAAATACCTGAGACTGGTAATTTATATGGGAAAAAGGTTTAATTGACTCATAGTTCCACAAGGCTGGGGAGGTCTTAGGAAACTTACATGGTCATGGCAGAAGGCAAAGGAGAAGCAGGTACCTTCTTTAAATGGCAGCAGGAGAGAGAAAAACATATAAGAATGGAAAACTGTATTACAAAACCATCAGACCTCCTGAGAACTCACTCACTGTCATGAGAACAGCATGGGGGAAATCATCTGCTACCATCCAATCACTTCCCACTGGGTCCCTCCCTTGACATGCGGAGATTTTGGGGATTACAATTTGAGATGACATTGGGATGGGGACACAAAGTGAATCCATATCAAGTTCAAACATAATAGATAAGATTAACCAACTGAGGATTGATTGGCTAGAAGAAATCCCACTTATAAAGCAATTACTTATTTTAAAAAATAATTAGAGATATCAATACATGCCATTTTTGTTTCACAGCAATGTATTAGAGGTGAAATTCTTGAAATTTTCTTTAAAATTTTAAAAACAGATTGTTTAGATATATATTGTGGCATTCTCAGTAAATCATATTTGGTAAGTGGGGTTATGATTTTTTTTTAATGTCTTACTTTCAAAAAGAAAAATTCTCACTATATCCATATAAACTGTGAGTGATTGGGAATTAAAAAAGGAAAACTAATTTCATGAGAAGGAATGAAAAAGGAGAAAATCTATTACAAATATTTCCAATAGAAAACACAATATGTTATGTTTAGAAGCTCAATAGTTTCTGTTAGTTTCAGAAACTCATTAGTTTATGTCAACCATTATGAACTAAAAGCACAAAACAAAATACTGTACAACTAATGTAAGAAAGACAAAATACTGAAGTAAAAGTGCATACTTCTTAATGAGAAAGAACAAACTCTTGTTTTTTTAAGTGTAGCCAAAAAGACCATCAAAATGTAAACTTTACTTATGAAGACTGCCTGAGCAAGAATCTGCAACTAGAACAAGATAGTGAGAGATTATGCAACTGGTCTTTGAGAAAGTACAAATCGTAATTTACAATGCAAAACTCTGAGATGCAGGGAAAAAAAGAAACACAGTAAAAGCAACCTTTAAACCACCCTCCTATGCTTCTAACATAACCCAAGGAGAGAGTTTTATCTTCAAGAGACCCCTCTTTCCACAGATGCCTTCATAGGAGAAGGTGGCAATCCCTCTAACAGTACTAGAAGTGACTAGAACTGGCATGTCGTGGCTGCTGCTTCTCACCAGTGCAGACAGACTTTCAGCAATTACGGCAAAGCATCCTGCTGAAAAATCCCCTGGTGAAGTGATTCAGGCTTGACAGACATGCCCCAAAATACATATTCTCTAAAATCACATTGATTATATCACTTTTCTTAATTCCAGAGTTTTCAATTCTATAAAATTTCAGAGTTGAAATCTAGAGCAAACCTCTTGAAAATTAGCAGATTTGTTTATAAACAAAGTACCAGATAATCCATCTTCTTTTTCTTCCCTCTACTCTTCGCATCTTTTTTTCATTCTCCTCCCCATGTCTTTCTGCTAAGGTCTGTTAATGATGCTGGCAGCGTATCTATACGGATCTGCATCCCCCTCAATTCTTGCCTCCTGAGAAGAAAGAATTTAATTGAGAGTTGTAAGGCAGAAAAAGACTGAGTGAAGTTTTAGAGCAGGAGTGAATGTTCGTCAAAAAGTTTACAGCGGAAACAAAAGTAAATAACGTACACTTGGAAGAAGGCCAAGCAGGAGACTTTAGAGAGTCAAATGCCCTGTTTGACCTTTGACTTAGAGTTTTATATGTTGGTATACTTTCAGGATCTTCCATCCCTTCTCCTCTGATTTTTCTATTGAGGTGGGCTGCCCACATGAGCAGTAACCTGCTAGAGCTTGGGAGGGGCGCATGCAGTGTTTACTGGCGTTGTATGCATGCTCATTTGAGGTGTTGTTTCCTTACTAGCCAAATGTCTCTAGAAAGTCATATACCAGTTAAACTCCACCATTTTGTCTCTTAATGCACATGCTTGAGCCCACTCGTCCAGCTCTTAAGATTTTATAGAGAAGCTGCTGATCACCAGTTTCAGGTTTTTACTATCTGTTGGGTAACGGCTTTTGCCTGGCACTGGCTGTGACCAATTATTATTTTAGAGAGTCAGTTAACAATTGCCTGCCCATCACCTGATAGTCGCCTGACATTGCTGGTGATGTATCATTGGCCAAAAGGAGTCAGCTGCTAAATGCAATCCATACAATTCTCTAGTAGAAATAAAATATATTAACATAAAAATACAATTAATGCAAAAATAGAAAATAAATACAAAACTATGAGATCTATACAATATGCATATATCACACTTAGATTTCTGTTCAAGTTGATGTTCCATTACACAGTATTTTCCTGAAAACTTACATGTAAACAGTTCAATGTAAATTTTTGCAAAATCTTATATAAATTGTACGTAAACCTAAACCATTTCTTATATGGGGGTATGAAAGTAAGTTGTTTAGTACATGAAGTTAATATTTTCTGAAGTAAAGAATCTTTCAAGATTTACACAGGCACTAAGAACTTCATTCATTTGCTTTTTAAAAATGTAGACATTTAAAATATTTTCATAAAGCAATGCACACCTAGAAAGTCAAAATTAAATGGAAGTTGAATAATTGTCTGATAGATTTATTAACAATATCATCTATAAGATAATAATTAACTTTCTTGCCTGAATAATCTCTCCTGGCTTTTTGAGGGCTTGGGAGTTCGGGGGTATCAGATGTGGCATTTGAGAGCCATCTCATTTATCTTGGCTACAAGAGCACTATGTTTAGAACAAGCATTCTTTGTTGAAGTTGCTTGAGCTCCTCTTGCTGAGATATGACACATGCTCGTTTGTGCTATCCAAATTTGCAAGAAAATTGCTCATTGTGGAACCATTATCATCAGTATTGTAGCTTCTCTGATTCACATTTAGCCAGTGTAAACTTTCAATCACATTCTTCTTTCCAAATATTTTACTGTACTTGTCTTGCCTCAAAAAGGATTATTCATTGCTCTTTTGCTTTTTGCTTAGTGTTATTCTCTGCATATGTTTAATAAAGGTCTACATATTGCACTTCAACTTCAAACTTCCAAAACTTCTGATATAACATGAAACTCATGAGCAATTTCCATTTCCAGAAATAGCAAAGCATCCTTTTGAGATGTTGTTAAAGCCTGCTTTAATATAGCATGTGTTTATTTAAACTCAGTGCCAAATAGCTCTTTGGTGGTGGTTTCTGCTTATAGCCAAAGGTTGAATAGGCCATGGAGAATAATTCTAAGAGTGAAGAAGGTTGTTCTGTGACAAGTCTAAAGCTCTCTAGGGAAGGAAATGTTAGCAAGCATATACTTCTCCTTTCAGGAGTAAGAGTCTCATCTTCATTTCTCATCATTGGGCCATTAGGTTTGTCAAATTCTAATACATTGTTAAGGTTCTATAGGGAACCAGATATTAATGCCTCATTTCTCCTTTCTGGGATGGAAGAAATGTAGATAGTCAAATCTCTTAACATCTGACATGACACACAACCTAGCCAGAAAAAAGAGTGTAGCCCATGCATAAAGACTAAAAGGTAAGTTTTTTTTTCTATTATCATAAAATAATTCACTTCAATCTTGGAGAATAGAGAAAATAATACCTTAACATTACAGAAAGGAGTGAAAACCCAAATACACAGTATAAATATTTTGGAATACACACGCACACACATACACAAAATTGCTGGAAAAAAATAAGAAGAAAATAAATTTTGCAAATATTATCAATTAAAGACTTGACAGCATTATGACCTAAAATCTAAAAAATGTTCCACAATTTATAAGTGAAGTAGAAGAAAAATATTTCTTCCTTTTTTTTTTTCTTCTCTCCCTCTTTTTCCCCTACTTAAAAAAGTACTGAATTGGTTGAATGCTTTTATTTAAATATCTTATCAGAGCTTAAGCTTCCTGACATTCATCTTGGCAAAACCGTGTGCCTTCAGTGACAGTGAGTGCTCCTCTTCTCTGTCCCCTGACTGATTTGCATGCTGTCTCTGGTGTCCCCAGCAACAGGTGTCTCATTAGCACCTGAGCGATGCCAGCTTCTGAGGAAGGCTGTGAACTGATTAAACACATGCTCCATTTTTATCTCTTTATGAGTCATTACTTAAAGGTTTTATCACCAGATTGCCACACTTAATTATGTGCAGCCATAATTAAATATGAGCATTCTTAGGTCTGCTTTTTAAAATTGTAGTTTAAACTTCAGTGACATGTTTTGCCATTTGCTAATTTAAAGCTATGTTTTAAAAGAGCAGTAGAAGGTGCTTTGTTGAAGGGGGCATAGTAGGGGAGGGTTTTTATTCTTTCATACACTAGGTTATATAATTTTTCTTAATTTCAAAAAAATCTACACTGCATTTAAAGGTTAGAGAGACTCATCAGAAGCAGGGGCAATTAAACTAGAGTGTGCTAAGTTTGTCTTTATGGGTGCAGGAAACTCTGGTACTGCTTGCCTTATAAATAACAATTTAACTAGGATTCTAGGAAACCTCAGGCAAAATCAGACAATTATCTGAATTCTCCCTTTTCCTTGTGTTCTGAAGACATCTGTTAATCCGATGAGGACAACATAAAACAAAATCATCCATGTTATCAAGAGGATCATAAATCAATATTTTTTCTTCTGACATATTTCTATTATTCATTTCAGCCAAAATTACTTCGCTAAAATAATTTCATGTTTTGTTTTTTGCTCTGGTCTCCTTCATACTCTCTTATACTTATAACTCAGGGCTGAATTAGAGCCCCTCTTCATATTTCGTAAACCATGGAGCAATCAGAATGTTTGGTTATATTGCTTATCTGTGGCTTCTCCAGGATACTCCCATAAGTTCATGGATCTTTCAATATTCTCCAAATTCTGATAACCTACTTGCCATAAACAATTTCATCATTCGTCTAAGAACATGTACCCCTTTCTGCTCTAACCCCCTTTCGCTACCCTAGGATGATGGGAAAATACAGCCACCCTATCCCTTTCTTCCTGCCTCCTAGAAACAAAATGCCAGATTTACGCAAGCTATACAAGTTATACAAATTTCTTTACCTGAGATTTAAGGCAATCACGCAGGGAAGTATGAAAAGAGAGAGCAGACATTTTTTTTTGAATGTTAACATGAGAAGACATCTAAAATCTGAGGATGCTGTGAGTACACTTTGGAAGATCTTGCTGCCTTCTAATTAGCACACCCACATCCCAAGCATCTCTTTTTTTTTTTTGAGACTGAGTTTCACTCCTGTCGCCCAAGCTTGAGTGCAATGGTGCAATCTTGGCTCACTGCAACCTCTGCCTCTGGGGTTCAAGCGATTCTACTGCCTCAGCCTCCCGAGCAGGGGGGAACACAGGCACCCGCCAATACGCCCAGCTAATTTTTGTATTTTTAGTAGAGAGGGGGTTTCACTATGTTGGCGAGGCTGGTCTTGAACTCCTGATCTCAGGTGATCAGCCCACCTCAGCCTCTCAAAGTGCTGGGACTACGGGTGTGAGCCACCGTGCCTGATCCAAGCACCTCATTCTTTGAGTCTTACAGACTGAACTCCATCCTCCTTTGTGGGAAAATTTCCCTTGTCTCAGAAAGAGATCTCACTCTGGATCTCTCCAGGGTGGTCCAAGTTCAGGAAGTGTCCTGAGTGTCAGCCAGATGGAACTGTTTCTTTTGGTTTATCCTTGTAGGAGACAAGAGAAGACTCTCAAGGGTGATGGAGGATAGACTATAACACATCAACAAGAGTCCAAATGCTTCTTTCTTTCTTTCCTTTTTCTTTCGTTCTTTTTCTTTCTTTTTTTCTTGCTTTTCTCTTTCTTTTTCTCTTTTTTCTTTCTCTTTCTCCTTCCTTCCTTCTTTCCTTCCTTCTTTCTCTTTCTTTCCTTCTTTCCTTCCTTTCTCCCTCCCTCCCTTCCCTCCCTTCTCCTCCCCTCCCCTCCCTTCCCCTCCCTTCCCTTCCCTTCCCTTCCCTTCCCTTCCCTCCTTCTCTCTCTCTCTCTTTCTCTCTCTTTCTTTCCATGAAGTCTCCCTCTGCCACCCAGGCTGGAGTGCGGTGGCACAATCTCAGCTCTTTGAAACCTCTGTCTCCCAGTTCAAGTGATTCTCATGCTTCAGCCTCCCAAGCAGCTGGGACTACAGGCATGCACCACCACACCCAGCTAATTTTTGTCTTTTTTGGTAGAGACAAGGTTTTGCCATGTCAGCCAGATTGGTCTCAAACTCCTGACCTCAGGGGATCCACCAACCTCAGCCTCCTAAAGTGCTGGGATTTCAGGCATGAGCTATTGTACCTGGCCTCTGCAGGTTTCTTTGCTTGTTGACCAACTATGACAATCTGGATGCTTTGTTTTGAAGATGTGAAAATAAAAATAAAAACAAGACAAAACCAAACACAGAGCCTCTCAACCATAACTGGATTCAGGAAAGAAAAAGAAATAGATGGCTTCCTTGGACTCGCTTCAGCCATGGCTTCATAGAAGGGTATCAACATCACCGGGACCGCCAGGGTTTCTCTCTATTTCTCAGTTTCCTTTCAAGTAGCTCCACCTGGGCGTTGTGCGCTGATAAGTGGGGAGGGGTTTCCAAAGAAAAATTGCAGCAGATGGAGTTAAGCAGGCAGGGAGGACTTCCCTCAATTCTGTTGCAATAGGGGAGAGAAATTGAACTCAACTCCTCTGAAAGGCAGCAGGGTTTTTAAGTGCTGGGATGAACTAACGGAAAACCACTGGTGAACTTTTGTGAGGAGGTTGGTCAATGCAATTAGGCCGTCTGTGCTGCTAACTGGCACTTGCAGGAGTTAACATCCTACCCTCCCAGAGAGATTGGGAGCTAAGGGCTCTCTTTCGTAGTGATTGAAATAATTACATTTCAAAAGGATGGCTCCCAGGTCCTTGAGAAATAGGGTGCAGGGTTGCAAAACTGGTAAGAGGCTGTCAGAAGATTTACATTTCAAAAGGGCAGAGAAACAATGAAATTGAAAGCTTTCTACAGAAAATGCTCTTGAGGGAAGGTGTTCTCTTTCTGGGTCCATGAGGGGGCGTAGCTTTAAGGGCAAGAATTTCCTGGCACAATGCCCCCCTCCCATCTCTCTCTCTCAGGGAAATTCAACGTTTATGTTTGAATTTCACGGGCGCGGGAAAGAAACTAAAAGTCAATCACTTCAGTGGAAGTTCTAAGAAACTCCTTTCATTGGCCCAGGGTCTTGGAGAAGGTGGGGGTTTCTCCCAGGGTAAAAGTCCCTGCTCCCTCACCTGTTTCTCCCAGGATAAAAGTCTGTGATTTCCAACTTTCTGGAATCTCCTCCCACATGGTGGGATCTCCCTCCGAGATTTCCCCTCTGGAATCCACTTCTACACTCTTCGTGGAAGCCTTTTTCTTCTTTCCTTCTCTTTTCTCTACCTAAATCACTTTTCTGCAACACTGTTTTAGGTCCGAAATTTTAATTTGCAAGCATTGAACCTGAAAATCAACCAGCACCCTTAAAAGGCCCCCCTCTGGAGGAAACCTCAACTGCAGGGCCCCTTCTACGCCCCATTTCATCAGGAAGTAGTTAAAAAGAATCAACGCCCCTATTCCAATAGAAGTTAAATTTTCCTGTTCAAAGGGGGAAATGAGGGAAGGTGTTCTCTTACCGGGTCCATGAGGGGGCATAGCTTTAAGGGCAAGAATTTCCCAGCGCCATGCCCCCCTCCCATCTCTCTCTCCATCCGGGAGATTCAACGGTTTATGTTTGAATGTCGCGGCACCGGAGGAAACTAAAAGTCAATCACTCCAGCGGAAGTTCTAAGGAACTCCTTTCATTGGCCCAGGGTCTTGGAGAAGGTGGGGGTTTCTCCCAGGATCAAGGTCCCTGCTCCCTCACCTGCGCCGGATTTCCAACTTTCTGGAATCTCCTCCCACACGGTGGGAGCTCCCTCCAGGATTTCCCCTCGGGACTCCCCTTCCACACTCTTCCTGGAAGCCTTTCTATTCTCCTTTCCCTCTCTTTTCTCTAACTAAATAAAATCACCTTTCGGCAACACTGTTTTAGGTCCGAAATTTTACTTTGCGAACATACGGTGCAGCTGAAGCGGCCCCACTGCGTATTCTTTAAAAGGTTAGAGGCCAAGAACCCACAACATAAAAATAAAAAATAATAAAAAAAAATTTAAAAACCCGGTTACACTCTGAGAAAGGGAGACCAGAGATCTATAGCCAGGAAGAAACCTGAGTTTAAATCAAGCTGAGGAAGATATTAAGGTTGTCTTGTTCAGATCAAATCTCCAAGTGAGAATCAGAGGCTTCAGAATAACTTGTATTAAAAAAACATAAGCAACCGAGCGTTAACCAATAATCACACTTTCTTAGTAGTGATTAGTCTACTTTCTAAGCCAATACTGTCTACTTTCATAGTCTACTTTCTCGAACTCTTGAGCTCAGGTGATCCACCCACCTCGGTCTCCCAAAGTGCTGGGATTACAGGCTTGAGCCACCGCGCCGGTCCTCATAATGTACTTTCTAAGCCAATATTGTCTAAGTCCACATTGTGAAACAAATAGTTGACCTAAGAGCGAGGCTCTTTCTACGTCATTAGAAATAATGTCTTCCCATTATTGTGTGGGGCACATTTGGTTCCTTCCTATTCACCTTGTAAGTGGTGGCATCAAATACCAGCATCAGGTGCTAATGAAATGCCTTTGCTCCTCAATGCACAGGTAAAGAACATGACATGTTGAAAAAACAAAACTAAATCAAATGAATTTGGCTTGGGTACCATCTTTAATTTAGGTAAACCCAAATATTTTGGAGAGGGTCTTTGGTCTTTTATCCCTTGTGGTGACTTTGTTTATTGCTTCGGATGCACTGTCATCATTATTTTCTAAAATCATTCAACTTCATTTCTTTCAATGCTAATTTTGGATGCAAAGGTTTTGATGAAGGCTTCCAAGTTGTAGCACTAAGAACACAGCTTCTTGGGGCTTACTTTTTAGATAATATATGTATTTTCACTACTTGAGAGGCCCCTCCCTTACTTTTCCTATCTTTGAGAAGTCATCTTTCTCTATATTGAGTCACTTATGTCTTCTAATCCTACCAGAAGACTTATTCATGACTGTACAAGTATGTTGCAGCCTAATTCCTTAAAACAGATGCTGATGTGAAGAAATTACATCTTTAAACAAAAGGGTTGGTTATCCTTCCACGTAGGGAAGGGGAAGGGACAGGTTATTATTATTATTGCTATTTCATTTCATTAAGGTCTCTGTAACACTGAGGACAGAACAGAAATTAGAACTTCTATAAGTTAACCTGCTACATAATTTTTAATACCTTCTCTCTCTTTTACACAGGAAATGGGTCTGGCTTTAATTAAATTATTTTGAGTTACATTTTTTTGTCTGAAAGAAGTGGGTGGGATGGGATGTGGTGGAGAGGAATTTCTTACACCACTTATAGGGATGGGATTACACAGTTTATTTTGCATTTAAGTAGGATCATTTCGTCCCGCTGGATTTGAATTTTAGTGTCCCTTTTTATGAATTTAATTTTTCTAATGTAGACTAAGTGTGTTGGCAAAAGAATAAAGACAGAGGTTAATCTGATGGAGTTCTAACACTATCTAATTCTTTCTGGAGACACTTGTTTGCAGGCCTCAGAGAGAAGTACAGGGCAGGATTTACAAAAATAAAGTATTCAGGAAAAAGAGAATGTGGGAACAAGTAGGGGGTTTAGTTGGAGAGTGAAGGAAAAACATTAGGAAAGGAAATCATAGTATTTATAAGGAAATGTTCCAGATGTTTTGAGAAAAAAAGTAAACGAATCAAAAGTGTATTAGTGGTAAGAAAGATGGACTAATGATCAAATAGCTGGTGGAAATAACAAGTGAGAAAAAGTGATTTGTGTGTGTGTTTCGAAAAAGATTTTATAAGACTGTGAACAGGATGGGCTAAACTATGTCCTTTTTAGCTGTGTTTGTAACACATCAGCTGTAATTGCATTGTGAGTGTAAAATAATTCAATGGCCTATTATTTTTCCCGAACCATAGTTAGTACCCAATAAATGCTTATGGAATAAAAGGTACTTTTAAATTTACCTTTGATTTTTAATATTTGTTAATAGATTTTTAAAATGCCAAATCTCATGTTTTAATGATACCATTATTATGTTTTAACTTAAAGCAGGAATAGCAGACTTTGGAATCTCAGAAAATATGTAGGAAATTCATTTTTTTATGGCATGTAATTTATTTAAGGAATATTTATTACACATGGTGTCCTTGAGCTAAATGTGGGGGATATCCAACTGCTTATTGTTGGCTACAAACAATTCTTCTCTTTCTGCCCACATCTGGAGGGTTTTCAAGGAAATTTTTTGAAAAAAAAATATGATAATTCAAATTCTTGTTTATTTATTAAGAATTTATGTAAAAGGAATCAATCTGAGGAATTCACATATTCACATTGCCTATGCTTATTTCTTCTTCTTTTTTTTTTTTTTTTTTTTTTGAGACAGAGTCTTGCTCTGTCGCCCAGGCTAGGGTACAATAGCACAATCCTGGCTCACTGCAACCTCTGCCTCTGTGTTCAAGGGATTCTCCTGCCTCAGCCTCTTGAGTAGCTGAGATTACAAACACCTGCCACCACGTCCAGCTAATTTTTTTATTTTAGTAGAGACAGGATTTCACTGTGTTGGCCAGGCTGGTCTCGAACTCCTGACCTTGTGATCCACCCACCTCGGCCTCCCAAAGTGCTTAGATTACAAGCATGAGCCACAGCACCTGGCCTGCTTATTTCAAGTATAGGCAACCTTCAGAAAATATGGAGCTTTCAGAATATGGAACCTTCAGAACATGTCAGATCTTAGAGGAGAGACAATTTGACTATGTGAAGTTAAGAAGTTTAAGCCTGAGGAGGCCTCCATATTGAGTCCTTACTTGCCAAATTCTGATCTTGCTTAATACGTAGACTAACAGGAAAAGCCTTACTTAGGAGTCCTCAACTCTTGAATCGAGTGGCTGTGTCTTAGTCAATCACAGCTGCTGAGCCTCAATCAATCAAAAGTGACCAGATGATTAAAATAAGGCAAAACACCGAGCTGTAACCAATTAGGCAGTATTTATGCATTACTTCCATTTTCTGTCCATAAATATCATCTGGCCACCTTCAACTCTGGAGTTCTTAGATCTTGTTCCAATTCTGAGGGCTATCTGATTCTAGAATCATGAATAAAAGCCAATTAAGATCTTTAATATTATTGTAATTTTGTTTTTTGATAGCCCTATTAACTCGGGGACACTAGTGGGAGCCAAGTGTCTTCTGAAATTGTTTTCCTATTCCAAAGACTTCTTGATTAAATATTTAATGTAGCATTATTATTGTGTCTGTTTTACAGCAATATTTTTTCCCAGATAGTTTCTGTGGTTTGTGGGTCTTTGTGGAATATATTTCTCTACACAGAAAAATATCCCAGTGAGTGCTTAATTGCCAATATTTTAGTTTTAAAAGCTACTGGAAATAATCTAATATCTATAATTTCAAATGGCTATGGAGGGTGTCAAATGTATAACATTGATACAGAATTATTTTAAACTGGTGAAAGAAAAGCATAAAACTTTTCTAACAGTGAAGAATTAAAGGATGTGTTAAGTGTCTAATATGTGGGTACAATTCTATAACATTTTTTTCCACTGTTTTCACTTTTTCTGGATGCTACTAGAGAAAACAAAGATAAATAATGCCAGAATTAAGTTCCTTAGGAGATTACAATTTGGAGTAGAGATGGGCAAATACAAAATAAGCACAATACATGTTGGTAACAAGTAACAGTTATTGGACTGAGTTGCTCACAGATAATCATTATAAACTAAAAAATATTAAAAAAACAAAACCAAAACTTGGTGCCACAGAGCAGACAAATGCAGGCAGATGAGGGTGGATGGCTGCTGGCAGAGGATGAGGATGGCCATAGTGAGTTTCTGGCTTTCATGGTTTTTCTATGGCAGATTTAGCTGCCATGGAAAACCCACTGTGGTTAGGGCTTTATAAAGCAATGGCAGAGTTGAGTACAACTGCAAGCTTTGGAAAGTTAGAGCAGAAATTCTCAAGAGAAGAGAACAGGAGCAAAGGAGCTCCACAAAGTTGACTCTAATCAGCCCAGCTAGGGATGAATGAACTTAACTGATGACTGAGGTGTTGTTTTCGCTGTCAGGAGAAATGCAGATACATTCCATTTATTATGTAAGTCCAGAATAGTGGCTAGTACATAGTAAGTGCCTATAATAATTAGATAATATTTGTTGAATAATAATTAGATATGTTTATTGACTACTATGTCAACAAGCTTGAAGACAGATCATTTTCCATCAGACAAAAAGTGAACAAAAAGCCTTAAAAAAGAAAAGGAGTACAATACAGTGTAAGCTCTGCCACAGAGTGCTGTGTGAACGTAGATGTGATGCGGTTAATTTTGCTGGAAGGTGGGTGAAGAGTGACTTTTGAATTGGACTTGGAAGAAAGAGTACAGACACTAGCCAACATCTCTGCCAAAGTCAAAGGCAAAGTAAGGAACAGCAGCATTGATGAAGGAAATAAAAGCAGAACTCAGTGACTTGAATTCAGGGACAAGCTTACGGATAGGTCCATGGAGAGTTGCATTACTATATGTGTGATAAAATATGGACGGCAAAAGCAAACAAAATAATTGGACAACATTGGGAAGTGCTAATGATACAAGCATCTCTGAAAGAGGATTCTGACTGATGTTGGAGTACATTATGAAGGAAATGCTAAATCTATGGTTTAGTATATCTTTCAGATGTACATTTTCTACAATTCTTTGGTTAAAATCAAATATTCAATTAGTACTTACTAAATTATATTTTCCTCTTTCTTACTAATCACATCAAAATTGCTATGCCAAGGGCCAGGCATGGTGTTTCACACCTGGAATTCCAGCACTTTGGGAGGCCAAGGCAGGTGGATCACCTGAGGTTTGGAGTCTGCCAGCCTGACCAACATACTGAAACCCGTCTCTACTAAAACTTAGCTAGTCGTGGTAGTGCAGCATGCCTGTAATCCCAGCTACTCAGGAGGCTGAGGCAAGAGAATTGCTTGAACCCAGGAGGCGGAGGTTGCAGTGAGCTGAGATTGTGCCACTGCACCCCAGCCTGTGCAACAGAGCGAGACACAGTCTCAAAAAGATAAAAATTGCTAGATCTCTTCTATCCTTGTTATTTTCACCATTGCCACCCTGGTCTAAGCTATTTAATGTAGGTTATGGGAATTAATGATTGCAGTTACCTCCTTGCATCATTCATGCTCTACTCCAATCTACTCCCAGGTAGGAGGAGATAGACTGGCTTTATAAAATGTGCTTATGCTCGTATCACTCCTATTAAACTCTAAGAGGGCTTGCGTTTATTTGTAGGGTAGTGAAAAATGTGGAAATAACTACCATGGCCATCAATAAAGAAAAACAAAAACCAAGACTGCTATATACTTTAATATATTCTATGGAGTTGGTGGTTTCAATGAATAAACAAAATCTGCTTGAATCAAAATTAATATATCATAAAAACAATATTGAATAAAAAAACAGGTTGCTGATGGATATGTACAATATGTCATTGACAGAAATAAAAGTCACACAATTCAGACGATATATTATATATATATATAGAAACATATTACAAAATGTTTCAAAATATTAGGAAAATGGCAAATCTTCTTCCAAAAAGTACTTTTATTTTCTTTAAATGTTTTTAAGTTTGTTAGCAAAATAAGTAAATGTGGCAAAATGTTAACATTCAATTAATATGAGCTGTAAATATATAGATATTATATTGGTTCCTGTTTTTCCTTTATATTTAACAATTAAAAATAAAAATAATACTTTAAGATGTTATTTTCTCCTGTTATGTTTATAGAAATGAGTCGGTTTTGCAATACTAAGTAAGGGGGAAAGGTAAGATGAATTCTCTATGAGAATATAAAGTAGTATAGATACTTTGGAGAGCACTATGTTAATATCATAAAATTCCTATTTCTACATAATTTTAAGTATATATTACTCCTCACAGCAGTTTGCAAAAGTTTTGGTTTTAGGACCACTTTACACCTCAAAATTATATATTGCACCAGGCACTTTTTGGTTATGTGGGTTTATATATTGATACTTCTCATATCAATATGGTAAGTTTTGGAAACACAAGAATATTCAAGCACACAAGTTCTATTAGACATCAAAAGAATAATGTCACACCATGTCAATAGCCTCTCAAAACCCTAAGAGCATGAAAGTGAAAAGACCAATAATGCCTTAGTATAATGCGGAAAGATTTTGGTCTTGCAGAACCCCTGAAAAGCCCCTAGCATCCACAGGTGTCTGTAGATTACACTTTAATATCCAATGACTCTGAAAAAACTTTCCCATGTGCTTTCAGCTACATTTGCAGGAATATTATCAGAACATTATTTACAAAAGGGAAAACTGGAAAAAATTAAATTTTCATCAATATGATAATGGGACAAATACATTTTTGTATAATCCAAGTTGGATTCCTGTACTGAACTTAAAATTCAGCCATTGTAGCTCTACATATAATATAGAAATATAGAAGTTTCAAAATGATATTAAAATGAAAAAAGTAAGTTGCAGAAGGATATCCGTAATATGTTGCCTTTTACATAAAATTTTTAAATCAGACCAAACAATAAAATACACACTGTATTTACTGTGCATTTATGGATATGTGTATGTGTGTGTGTGTGCATGTGTGTGTGTGTGTGAGTGTGTGTATGATGGAAGAAAATATACCCAATTCAGTTCACAAGTTTATATTTACCAAATTGGAAGAGAAGAGAGAAGAAGCAAGTGGAGCAGACACAATAAACAAAGACCAATTTAAACTTACATGTAAAAATATTTTATCTTAATAATTTCAGAAGTAAAGGAAAAACTTGTGAATTTGCCAATAGACTCAATATATATATTTATTTCTGGTCAAAGCTTAAGAAAACTGCTCCATGGTTATAGAATTTGTGGTGAGTCAGGTAAATAAATACTTGCTATATTTGTTTATAATGTTAGAGAATTGTTTTTCAGTAGATACATCATTATAGTGAAAAATTAATCGGAAGTATTTTCCAAAAGTCATTTAAAACTATAGTTCTAATATGATAAACTTGTAACTCCTCATTTTTCCTTTTATAAAAAAAAATCCATATGTGATTTGTGATGCTTTCGGTGGGGATAAATGTAACGGATTGAGCTTATCATGTTATGAAGTTGATATTAAGAACATTTATCTTAAAAGTAGCCTTTGTGTGTTTACCCAATGAACTGCTAATCTGAGAAAAATCTGATTACTTCCATCCGGCGTTTGATTCAATTTAGGGGAGCCAACCTTTGCTTCTGAGTAGACAGAACTGCTTCTCTCTTTTTAAACTTATCTTTTTTCAATCATTCTTTATAAGTTCAGGGGCAAATATAATCATTTTAATGCAACTTAGATTGAATGATCTAGAATGAATGGCAAGAATGGTCAGAGTCCCCACTGTAGAATAGATTGTTCCCCTTTGTGTGGTATTTGTTTCACTGCTTCTCAGTGATTACCTGTCATATGTTTTTCAAAGATGGTTATTAGTGTAACTATGGCAATCCTGCATCAAAACATGTAGTTATGGGGGGGGCAAAAGCATGTATAGAATTATCTTGAAATATGAAAAATGAGACTGGAGGTAAACCAAACAGTTATAAAAGACGTTCTAAAAACTAGTTATTTTTTGCAGCCAGAACCTGACTTCTACATGAAAACCAATCTTTCTATTTGTCAGGAACACTGAGAGATGCTGTAAGCATCTTTTAGACATTCATTTTAAGAACTCAGTCCATCTTTGACAGACTAATTGCTTGTTCGGTGAAGAGAAATCCCAATGACAGATAATGATCCCTTTTAGTTAAACAATCCCTCTTCTGGTGATGTCATCTATGCTGGTGTTGGAAGGAGTTTCTGAAAAATGTTTTGCATTTAAAAGGCACTTTTTCTCTGATGGAAACATTGATTTGTCCTGCTAGGCCCCATTAAAAAATGGTAAAATAAATACACATTAGAAGGCCTTTAAGGAGTGGCGACATTTTTTCCTATGTATGCGGTTAGTCAGTTTCAGAACCTTGGTTGCTTTGTTTGTATTCCCAACTTTAACTGTGCATCATTAGATCAGTGCACCAGTGGCTCATCCATGCAACCAGAGAGCTGTTTTTCTTCAGTTGTTTGCTTTCTGTCTTGGGATATTTGCTTTCTGAAGGATTATAAAATGAAAAGCAAGTTAAACTTCAAGGCACAGTCAGAGATAATGAGTCAAACAAGAAAACTATGTGGTTCTTGATACTTTCTTGTGTTAAACGTAAAGAAAATCCACTTTTTGCTCAGTATAAGGGTGGCTATGGCTTCAGCAATCAATTGGAGGCATGTATACTCTGATCTGTGGTCAGAACTCGTGGAGTTTGATGGAGGAGACATGTTAAGGGTCAGTCTTCACACTGAGAGCATCCAGAAAGACAGCAATTAGGAACTGAAGAATCCAGAATCCACGTCCTATTTGGATCTCTCCAAGGATCTTGGCTAAGTTATTGCAGTGGAAGAAGAGTCAAAGCCAAGAGTAGAGAGGTTTTTTTGGCTTCGTATAACTGAAAAATGATCGTGTACATGAAGAGATGCCATCTGTGCTGTTCCAAATAGTGGAGTTAGCCCCAATGGATGAGCATTACACAAAAGCAATTTTTACATCAACATAACAAAGAACTTCCTTTTGGTCTAAAGATATCGTTGATGAGGATATGAATTCACTGCTCCTTGGTTTCTTTATGAAGCTAAAGAAAAATCTTTCAGAGATTTATTTCCAATGCATGAAAAGTCTTTTTATGCATTGGAAGATAGAACATTTTATTTCATTTCTTTGAGTTTCAGCCTCTGATCTGTACTCCTCATGCTAGAGCCCAAGTCAGGCATTGTGAAGGGGTCTTCAATGCAATCTCCACAAGCTTCCTTTAAAAACGTGTTGGTGTGAATTGATGAGTAAAAAGATGTATAGTCTTTCTCAGAGATTCAGACATTGACACTAATCTAAATTGAATTTTAGCCCAAATGTGATGTAGTGGTTCTTACTGGCTTCTGAATTAAAATTTATAGGTTAAATGTATGATACAGAGTGACACTAATTTCAGGACTTTGGTTACATGATATATATATATGTATATATATATGTATATGATATATATTTGTATATATATATATATATATACACATACACACAAGAGTGAAAACAGGACTAGGGTCCTAAAAGAGAATTCTGCGGAAAGTGATGCTTTGTTATGACCTAGATGTTTGTTTTTGGAATTGAATCCTCTATTAAAATTTTCTGGTATTGGCTTTCGTCAATTGGCTTACTTCCACCTCTTATGGCCTAACCCTGTCCTCCAGTGTTCTAGCTTCTCCCTCAATCCTTCCCTTTTCTTCCCAACTTCTACTTTTGGACAATCCCCCTCCCATTCTCAGTGTTTTAAATCTCAGTCACGACCCCACATACCTTTGCTGCTGATTTGGGTGTCTTGTTTAAAAGAAAATCAGGCAGGGGGGCATGTCCCGAAAAACTGAGGCTGAGGGTAGAGGAAGAATGCTCAGGTCTCGGAGTCTTGGTTCCTATTCACAGTGTTTGTGGGTTGTTTCCCTCTGTAGACATGTACAAAAATATTGCCAGCCACTATCTCCTTTACTAATTCATACATTTTATAATTTACTGAATGAGTATTCACATGCAATTGCTAAATGCTATAGGCACAACAGACATGTTTGAATTATTGGCTCATTAAATAATGGAGACAAGTAAGTCCAAAATCTGCAGGGTGAGCTGGAAGTCCGGAGACACAGGGAAGAGTTGATGCTGTGACTCAAGTCCAAAGGCCATGATACTGGATACCTGTGGTAGATTTAACATTTCGGTTCAAATATGAAGGATGTCGATCTGAAAGATGTCAGGCTGCAGGCCATAGCAAAGCCGATGTTGCAGTTCAAGTCCAAAAGCCATTTGCTGCAGAATTCCCTCTTGCTCCGAGGAGTTCAGTCTTTTGTTCTATTCAGGCCTTCAACTGCTTGAATGAGGCCCATCCACATAATAGAGCTTGATCTGATTTATTCAATGTCTACCCATTTACATGGTAATCTCATCTAAAAACACCCTCACAGAAATATCCAGAATAATATTTGACCAAATATATGGGCACTGTGAAACTTAAAATTGTCACAAATTGAAACATAAAATTCACCCTCATAGGATGTGACATTTAAGCTAAGACATGAAAGCAAAAGACACAATGGTAAAGAATTTCAGGAAGCAGGAAGAATAGGCAAAAAAAAAATTTGTGTTTGTGAAACAGAGAAAAAGCCCTATAACTGGAGTTTGGTAAGTTAGGAAAGTGATTGAGAAAGTGGAGGAGAATAAGGCAGGGGAAATTTAGTAAGGCAGCGGTTTTAAACCTTGGCTGTTAGAATTACCTAGGGAGCTTTAAAAAAAATTCTAGGGATGCAAAAAAAGGATCAGTTAATTCTCCATGTAATTCAATGTGCAGCTAAGGTTGAGAAGCACTGATGTAGACTGTGTGCTGAGATTTTATTCCAAGTGGAAGAAGATGTAACTGGTAAGGGGCATATGTTTCATGGTTTTTAAGAAATCATTATGGAAGTATTCTGGTTCCAGTAATGGCAAGACTCTTTCTCTGATAACAATCATAAATCTGGACAAAATATTGAAAAACAAATAAATTGAATGCACAGGGGAACAAAGTAAAACAGCCAGAAAATGAGAAAATGGAATCTGACTCTGAAAAATGGAGAGAGAGAGAGAGAGAGAGAGAGAGAGAGAGTGTGTGTGTGTGTGTGTGTGTGTGTGTGTGTGTATACAGCTTTTACTTTGAGGGAACTTCTCAACGTACGTAGTACAGGTTAGGTAGAACTCAAGCAGAAAGCTGCAGTTTTATTTACTGGAGGTAAAAGAGAATGGAGTTTTGGGCTTCCAGATGGTCTGAAAACAGTGGGGAGGGTAATTCTGGATAGCAGCCACACAAAGGGAAACTCCAAACCCGTATCTCTACCTCATTCACCAACTTGGCTGAGCCTTAAACTGCACATGTGTGGGGGAAACTCTAATAAGCCCGGCAGGAAGCAAGGCTGAAAGAGACTTCAGTGGCTGCCTGAAGCACAGGAAACTGAATTTGAAGTTTGAATCCACCCTTAGTAGAGGACCTGGATAAACCTCTGAATTCCCTCTAAAACTCCGTAAGAATCGCGAGTTAAGAGCATAGATGAAGGCCCAGAATAAAGTCCCAAGTGAAGCTCCAGAATTGTAGAATTTGCCTTCTGACTAACGATAAAACTAAAATACATCTGAAATAACAAAGCATAAAAAAATTCAAATTAATCAACTAGTAATTTATCTGCTGGTTAGAATAAAAATAGACACATTTCAAAGGAACAACATATCAAAAGTGTCAATAAATAACATCGACAATGTCTGGTATACTATAAAAATCAGTAGAACAGTAAAAACAAACAAACAAACAACAACAACAAAAAAAACCAGGTAATTACTATACTGCATCTTAAAAAAAACCTCAATAACCAGTCAATGAAAATAGAAACCCAAATAACTTAAAGTTGGAATTCACAGAAAACAATTTTAAAGCAGGTGATATAAATATGTTCAGGACTCAAAGAAAAAAAAATAGAGTGAACTGATGGAGAATCTCAGGAGAAATGGAAACTATGCAAAAAAGAAACAAATAAAAATTCGAAAACTGTAAATTACAACAAGTACATTGAAAATTTCACTTTACAGACTTAAAGTGCGTGTACAGTTAGGTCAACACAAATTCTCTAAACTGAAGAACAGGTAAATTGATCATAGTCTCAATAACCTATAGGAAAATATCAACCAGTCTAAATTATATCTAATTGGAATTCCTGAAAAAGAGATAGAGAATGGAATTAAGCAAAAAATTTGCAATAGTGGTTTCCAAATTAGGTAAAAATTGTCAATCATCAGATTCAAAAAGATCAGTGGATACATGAAGACATAATATCACTGATGATTATATAGATATTAAGACTATAGTAAAGAATATTATGAACAAATTTTTACAAATAAATTTGGAAACAGCTAAAATGGAAAAAAAATCCATTAAAAAACCTTCTTAATAAAATTTCAAGCCCTGTTAGTTTCACAGTTTAATTCTACCAAGAGTTTAAAAAAGAAACAATGCCAATCTTACACAAACTCTTTCAGAAAATAGAAGAAGATGTATTTTCCAACATATTTTATGAAATCACCATATTCCACTTGAAAAACCCTTACAAAGACATTATGAGAAAAAAGAAATTATAGACCAACATCTTTGACCATAGACCTAACAGATCCTTTAAAACTATCAAGAAATTGAATTTAGCAATATTTAAAAACGAGTCATTTAATGTAAGATTATGAGCAATACAAGTTTAGTTTAACATTTGAGAGAATTGATGTCCAACACCACTTTGTCATCAGAGATTTGCCAATTAAAAAAATGAGATATCACTCTATTTCAGTAGAATCAAATAATTAAGTAGAATGAAAGAGAAAAAGACAATATCAATTGATACATAAAAACATTTGATGAAATTTATTGACATGTGTCGTTTTTTAACATAATCTCAGAAAGTAGAACAGAAGAGAACCTTTCAATCTGACAAAGGTCATCATCAAAACTCAAGTTAACCTCATGCCTAATGGTGACATATGGAATGCTTTCTAAGAGGAAATAGTGGGAATTGGGAATAATGAAAGGATATCTGAGCTTACCACATTATTGAACACTGCAACTGAGATCCTATCTAGGGCAATAATGTCAGAAAAATAAGTAAAAGACAAAGGTATTGGAAAGGAAAGGTAAAAGTTATTGCTCATAGATTAATTATGGTTTACATAGGAAATACTAAAAATATACAAATTAACTCCTAGAATTCATATGAGAATTTGCCAAAGTCACCGTATACAAAGTTATTATACAAAAAAAGTCATCGAAAAAATTGATACAGAGGTTTTTGTATAATAATCTTGCATGCACTTTGGTAAATTCTCATAAGTTCTAGTAGTAATATCTAGAACTCATGAATAGTAGCAAAGTTATCTAGTATCTCAGTTATCTAGTATTTCTAGTTAGTTATCTAGTATCTCTGCATAGTAGCAAAAAATTGTAAAATGAAATCTTAAGAATTTCCTTTTCAATTACATCAAGAAGCATAAAATTCTTAAGAATAATTAAACAAATATGCAAAACACCTGCAAAGAAAACGATAAGACACTGAAAGAGTAAAATAACTAAGCAAACAAATGGAGACCTAAATAGCCTTTATGAATTAGATGTCCATTCTCAACAAGATCAATATATAGATTTAGACAATCCCAATCAAAATTTAAGTAGCTTTTTTCTTTCTGTAGACATTAAAAAACTAATTCTTAATTTTATATGAAAACACAAAGATTCTATAACAGGCAAAGGAGTCTGAAAATAAAGAATAAAATTGGCAGACTCCCACTACCTGGTATTAAGACTAACTGTAAAGCTATTATAATCAAGACAGTGTTATGAGGGCATATGAATAAACAAATTAATTGGGCAGAATAGGGAATGCAGAAATAGTCCTCCTCATTTTTAGTCAATTGATTTTCAACAGAGGCTGCAAATCAATTCAATGTCAAAAGGAGACTTTTTTCCAGGACTAGGTATTTAGGAGGTGGGGAGAGGTAGTGTAAAAGGGGAGAGGGTAAAGAAACTAAAAGTATGTGCAGAAAAATAATCTTCAACCTGTGTCTCACTTCATACACATAAAAATAATACAATCCCAATCATAAACTGAAACATAAAAGCAAGTACTATAAAATTCTAGAAAGAAACATAAAAGATTATCTTTATAACCTTGAGGTTGGAAACGAACTTCTTGAACTATACACAAGAAAGCACTAATGGTGAAAAGAAAACTAAGGAAAATGGAAAATTGAACTTCATGTACATTTAAAAAGTCTCTTTTCTTTAAAAGACATTGTTAAGAAAATTAAAAGCCAAGTACCTACTGGGAGAAGATATTTATAATAAATATATCTGAAAGACTTAAATACAGAATATATAAAGAACTAACAAAATAATAATGAAAAGACAACCCAACGAAAAGGGGCAGAGGATTTGAATGAATACTTACATTAAGAAAATATACAGGCTGGGCACGGTGGCTTATGCCTGTAATCCCAGGACTTTGGGAGGCTGAGGTGGGTGGATCACCTGAAGTCAGGAGTTCGAGACCAGCCTGACCAACAAGGTAAAACCCCATCTCTACTGAAAATACAAAAATTAGCAGGGCGTGGTGGCAGGTGCCTGTAGTCCCAACTACTCAGGAGGCGAAGACAGGAGAATTGCTTGAACCCAGGATGCAGAGGTTTCAGTGAGCCGAGATAATACCACTGCACTCCAGCCTGGGTGACAGAGCAAGATTCACTCTCAAAAAAAAATATATATATATATATATATACAAATGGCTAATAAGCACACAAATGATGTTCAACATCATTTTGTCATCAGGGAATTGACAATTAAAACAATGAGGTATGACTCTATTCAGTTACTCTGGCTTTTGAATGGGTAAAATTAAGGACTAGGAACATTAAATGTTGGAGAGAATGTAGAACAAGTGAAATTCTGATTCATTATTGGTAAGATACCCCAATTTTAGAAAACATTTGAAAATTTCTTACAGAGTTAAACAGACACTTAACAGAAGATCCAGCATTTCCAACCCTAATATTTAACATAAGAAATAAAAACATATGTCTACACTTAGACTGGAACCCAAATTTTTATTGCACCTTTATCCAATATAGTACAAAACTGAAAACAACCGGATGCTTATTAATAGGACAATGGATAAATAAATTTCTGTTTGTTTATATAATGGAATTCTACTCATAGCAAAAAAAATAAATAAATAAAACAACTACCAATTCATGTAAAAACATAGACGAATTTCACAACTATTAATAGGACAAAGGAAGTCTGTCCTTTGATAATGGTACATACTGTGTACATGTACTTAGGAAAAAGCAAAAGTATCTTTAGTGAAAGCAATAAGAACAGTGGTTGTCTAAGGAGAAGGCTGATGATTGACTAGAAGGAGTTATAAAAGGTGTAATAAAAATATTTGATATCTTGATTAGAATGAGTGTATATATTTACTAGAAATTTTTACGTTGTATGCTTGAAATCAGTACATTTTGACTGAATATAAATTTGATCTCAATTTTAATGGTTTATGGGTAGATATAAATGAAAGCTAGAAGAATTAAGAGGCTATTTCAGTAGTCTAGACAGGAGATTATGAGAATTCAGAGTAGGATGTTAGGAATGGAGCTGAGAGGCAGTTATATCAGGGAGGTAGTTTGAAGGTGACATTAGCAGGAATTGCTGATGGATTTGGATCCAGGGCGTAAGAGCTAAAAAGGATTAAGGATGCTTCTGTGATTTTGGTTAAGGACAACTAGGTGGCAGGCATTCCTCTTTTGGAGACTGTGAAGACCAGGAAAGAAACTGTCAGAGAGTGAGTGTCCATGATGAATCAAGAGCTCTGTCTTACCCATGTTAAGTTTATAATATCTTTTGTAGCACTTGTACAGCAGAGATATCAACAGGCCCTTGCATTTTTCAGTCTGGCTTTCAGTGAAGAGTCCAGTGCTGGGTGTATACACTTGGAGTCATTAGCATAGAGATTGTCTTTCATAGAAACTTTGAAATACAGAGTCGCCAGGTATGTGATGTATAGTTGTACAGGAATGGGTTTCATGAAAACGAAAAAGGTACTTGCTAAATGCTTGGTCAATGTATTTATAGTGAATGAATAGTAAAAATGTAGGAATTTTTTTTTATCTTGAATTAGAAAAGGAAACGACACCAAAAGCAAAATAATTGACTGATAAAACACCAAAGAAAAAATGGATCTGATTGTGATTTGGTTTCTGGTTGATCATATGAGAAGTAAGACTTTGGGCAAATTGTTTAATGACATTGTTTTCTCTTCTTTAAAATGAGGATAATAATCATATGCATAATATGGGATAGTTGTGCAGATCAAAGGAAATGAGTAGTACAAAGCACTTTTAAGTGCTTATGAGAAATGTAAATGCTGACCATTATAGATATACTTCTTTTTGTTGTTTATTATCACTATGTAAACTCCAATTTCTACCAGACTTTACTTTCATAGCAATCTTGTTAAAGCATTAGCTGAAAATGATTACCTGGGCTCCTTGAATTTTAATTTGAATAATCAGATGAAAAAATCCAGAAAGCATTCACCTTAGATGAAAAAATTTAACATAACCCATGAGAACCTGGTGAGGTG
Source organism: Cacajao melanocephalus (assembly GCA_963573385.1). Taxonomy (NCBI): domain Eukaryota; kingdom Metazoa; phylum Chordata; class Mammalia; order Primates; family Pitheciidae; genus Cacajao; species Cacajao melanocephalus. The sequence continues at coordinate 124,502 of CAUYLG010052966.1, forward strand.
AATTTTCACCTGGTGAGGTGAAAAGGCAGTCCTTCTGTGAAACTCCACAAACTTATCAGACTGGTCTGGACTTGAAGACTGAAAATGACATTCCTGGAGACATTTTAACACCATCTTCCCAAGGACAAACAGATTGCATTCTCCTTGAGGTGGGTCATCAATGGATTTCACCCGTCTTTATTCTTATCTGAAGGTACAAAGGAAGCAGTTCCTATGTCGGGAGAATCCCATCAACACCCGCAACCTGTTTCTGCCAAGGTAGAAGATGAATGAAACCAGAAAGCAGTCGTGCCTGACCACATTGAGAAAGAATCAGACAGCGCTGCCTCCGCCAGAGCCCTGGGCATGCATCTGTGATCCAGCGTTGAGTCACTTCCTCTAGCCCAGGTGGTACGCAGCCCTGGGTTTTTACAGCTGGGTCAGATCACACAGGCATGGGAGTATCACGAGAATAGACAGCGTCTTGGGATGTATCATGAACATAGATGTCAAAGCAGCTGCTGCAGGCTGGACAGCCAAACCATAGCACACAAAACTGGGGCTTTGTGAACGAAGTGTGACGTGACAGCCGCCTTTAGAGCCTGTGCAGTCCTCTGTACTTCCAGAGCTCTTCAGACAACTAGATCTAGTGGAAAAACCCTGGAGCATATTGGTAGACCTGAATGTGAAGGCTTACTCTGTGCTTATTCACCTTTAACATTGTGCAATATGTTTTCTCCCCTTGTTCTTTTTAGATTTTCTTGTGTAAAACTGGTGACTATCATTACTGATTTGTTAGAAATAATTTGAAGATTATGTGATTCAAGTTACGGAATGTCTAGCTTGTAATTTGATGCACATTAGGTATTCAAAATCAGTGAATCCCATTTTGTTTATTCTTGATATGGTCTAAACTAAATATAATCAAAATATAAGCCACACATTTAACAATTATTTTTCATAGCTGCATAAAGAAATGAAGAAGAAACAGGTAAAATTAATTTTAATTATATATTATATTTCCTACAACAAATTTACAACATCATTTCAGGAAGCAGTTGATATGAAATTATTAAAGATCAAAAACATTTGATTTTTTAATGTCTAAGTTAATTAAAATGAAATAAAAAATTCAATTCCTTAGCCTAGCCTGCTCGATTTTAAGTGTTCAGTGTTCACATGTGTCTCTGGTATTGGACAGTACCCATCTAAAGGAATATCAGTCATGAAGAAAAGATGAAAACATGCAGAAGGAATAAACTTAAGTTGGCTAAGAATTGTAAGCTTCTAAGAAAAAATGAGATGGATTTATAAAAAATGATGTTGAATCTGGTGCCTTGAGTATAGAGTTATCATTTGTAGAAATAGGAAAGTAATTTTGAGGGACAGGAGGATTGGAGACTCGAATTTCAGTTGTACATGCTGAGTTTGAGATGATATCAAGAGACCTCCTGAGAGCTCTCTGGTAAATAGAATCACATGTCCACAGAAAGCTCAGGTAAGGGGAGCTGTTTTCAGCAAAGGTGTGGACAGCAAAAGGCTTAGAGAGAAGAATATGCATTGGGAATTGAGGAGCTTTGGTTTACCTGTATTTAGGCTATGAAAGCAAAAAGAACCAACCTCAAAAAGAGACAAGAAGACAAAAAAGTAGGAGAGAAATAAGTGAATGCCATGCCCCAGACTCCAAAGGTTAAATGACTTTGCAGGTAGCAGTGAAATGGTACCTGGAATGTTGCTGCAGAGAAGAGGGGGAAGCAGAGCAACAGTTCACCAGCGGCCCCTGTTCCATCACTGCTGCTCACTGCCTCTGCTATTCCTGTTTTCTTGGCTTCATATTACACCCCAGCATCATCTTAGTCATCCTCTGTTCTGCTCTAACAGGTGCATTAATCAAAAAGAAGAACAGCCCTGTCACTTTTCTCCTGCCTGTCTTACACATAATTTTGGTGATTTGGTTCTTTCATTTGACTTGTTCATTCACTAAACTTATAATTATTCAGCTCATACTTCCTGTGTGCTCAGCAGGAAGGTGCCAAAATGAACAAGGGCCTTATTTCCTAAGAGGCTGATTTGCTTTACATAAAACTGCCTGTTCTTACCTATCCCAAGCCAGTCTTTGTAAAGGGAGCAATGTTACTTTCCCTACCTCAGGCAGAGTTCTTTTGCTTTTTCCCAGGAAGTTGCCTGGGAGTGTAAGAAGTGCTCCTTGCTTCTCTGCTTCTCAGAAGTCTCCCGGCTTCTGCATGCCTGGTGATATCCTAGGCCCCCTTCAGTTCCCAGCTGTTATTGACTCTCTCTCTCTGGGACCCTTGCCAACTATCTAGATTAGTATTTCTCCAATGATAATACTACTAGATGATTTTTGGTGGTGATAAATCTAGGTGATTTGAGGTTGCACTCTAACATTTTTCTGTTAGATGTCATTCATTTTCATGCAACTTTTTATGCTGACACTGTATTTTAAACTTATTAATGATGTTTCTTGGAAAATGTTATTTTAAAATAAATAGGTTTTAAGTTAAAAAGCAAAGTGACTTTTAAAGGTCAAGTAAATAATAATTTTGGCACTTTACAGCAAAACCATGTCTAACGTTTGGAAAGCCTTAGAGGATGATAAAAGAAAATGCATCATCAGTTATTAATTAGGCTGCATGTCATAGACTAAATACTCCAGAAAGACACAACAAAAAGATAGACCTGACTTCAGCCACTTTCTTTTACTATCTGATAAAACAGCACAAATATCAAGAACCTTAAAGTGTCTGAGATTTTTATCTTACTTGCCACAGAACAACTTCACCAGTCACAGTTGCCTGGTTACTGTAGAAGACTCTTTTTTTACTCAAAAACAGTAGTAATAGTCAGGGTAACAGTTCTATTGTATTCCCCAACCCCCATTTCCCTATCAATGATGTGAAGAGGACCAGTTATACCTGCCCTTTGTAGGTGGTGTTTCAGGAAAGGAACCTTGAACTTAGGGATCTGTCACCTTTTATAAGGGGCAGACAGCACATTCCAGAGGTTCTGAGGTGAGACCTTATCTTTATTATACTGGACTGAAGTATGCTTGCCATTTTCTTCAGTTTCTCTTCCTGTCCTTACTAACAAAATATTCAAGAGTAAACAGTGCAGAACAAGGAATAGTTGGTGCCTCACTTCACAAGGCATGCAGAAATGACAGTCTTATGGATAATTGTCTCCCAACCATTAGCTGGGACATGAAAAATATAGGCGAGGAAAAAAATACATAAAAAGCCATCTTGATCATCATGATATATGGTATAGTTTGAATTACTGGCACATTGATTCACAAGCTAAAAGCCATTCTGTAACTTTTCTTTTTGGGAAAAGGACATTTATATTTCTAAAAATCAATTACGAATTAGATTTGAAATGAGTTTTTTCATTAAAATGTATATAACTTGAAAAATTAGGGCCGGGCGCGGTGGCTCACGCCTGTAATTCCAGCACTTTGGGAGGCCGAGGCAGGTGGATCATTTGAGGTCAGGAGTTTGAGACCAGCCTGGCCAAATAGTGAAACCCTGGCCCTGCAAAAATACAAAAATTAGCCAGGCATGGTGATACATGCCTGTAATCTCAGCTACTCAGGAGGCTGAGGCAGGAGAAATGCTTGAACTAGGGAGGTGGAGGTTGCAGTGACTGAAAATTGCACCGTGGCACTTCAGCCTGGGTGACAGAGGGAGACTCAGTCTTAAAAAAAAAGAGAAAAGAAAAATCAAATACATTAGAAACATATTCATCTATGGCCATCCACTAATTAATGCAACTTATTTGAATGGTACTTGTCTATTTGCCAGCATTCACTTGGAAAAAAATACAATACAAAAATATGATGGGTTTCTAACTAAAATACTACATATCTGAATGTGGCATCTCCGGGTTCTATCATATGCTGTGATAACACTTATATACTTGCAAAGGTAAGAGGGATCCAATTATGCTAAAATCTTACATTGTAAAATCTCATTCATATGATCTTCAGCCAGCACGTATGAAAATATTCTACTAATTACTCCTGGTATGTATTTATTTTTTCCTTTAAAGCCATGTTGTAAATGCCACATATGTCTACGAAGGTACAATTTCCCTTTGGCAAAATCTCAATATAATTCATTAGTTGAAATCTGCCTTTTCAGACAAAAGTTGAATCTAATTTTTTTTAAAGCAGAAGTCATTGAGTAGACAAAATACAGAGATTCTAAATTGGAAGAAATAAAATTAATATTACCCTTTCTAGGTGAGTTTACTTCTTTAATGTTCAATAAAGCCTTTGGAAGCTCTTTCTGGGGTTGTCTATCAAAATTAAATATGGATGATTTATTTAACCTAGATGGGGCTAATTATGAATGGACATAATTATTTTGTTAGATCGTTCTTGTATGGTGGCACTTTCTTTATTATTTTTTTGAGATGGAGTCTCTGTCACCCAGGCTGGACCACAGTGGGGCGATCTTGGCTCACTGCTGCAACCTCCACCTCCTGACTAGCTGGGATTACAGGCACCTGCCACCATGCCTGGCTAACTTTTTGTATTTTTAGTAGAGACAGGGTTTTACCATGTTGGCCAGATTGGTCTCAAACTCCTGACCTCCAGTGATACTCCTGCCTTAGCCTCCCAAAGTGTAGGGATTACAGGCATGAGCCACCGCTCCCAGCCTAGTGGCACTTTCAAATGGATAATAATTCAATAATGGAGAAATGGAATTGACCTGCAATGTGAGATTCATGGATCTTAACATACTTCAGTTTATCAGAGATGATGCAGCGTTTTGGCTAAATTATTGATTACATATTTTTTGTAAAGAACTTAACTGTGCCTATGAAGTCATCTGGGGTAGCCCAAAAAAATCATGCTAATTGAAATATCAAATTGAAAGACTAAAGTCTAGCAAAGAAACTGCTCCTCAGTCGTTAAGATGTTCCACTTATTTCAAAGAATATTTGAAGGGTAAGAGAATTACACAACTTTGAGTGTTCTGCACTGTGGTCAGAAAACACAAGGAATTCTTTAGTTCATTTTTGGACAATATTCATCTTAAATTACGATAGGTCATTAAGACCAGAGCAAAAAACTTTTGCCATGTGATGTAATGAACATATGAAAGAATCAATGAATAAGAAAAACTTTTAGAACTTAACATTTGTATTGTGTAAGTACATAATTGGGCTATAACATACAGTCTATTGATTTTTAATGTAGTTTTAAAAAATTCCTTCCTTAATTGTTTTGTTTCCTTTTCCTTCTCTTCTTCTAATCGCATTTTCCTTTTGCCATAATAAACATCCTACATATATTTTTAAAAATCAATTTAAAATTACAGCACATTAGGGTTCTCTAGAGAAACAAACAATAGGATAATGTCCTATATTACGTGATAATAGAATAATATCACACATATATTTGTATATATTTGTATATAGGAAGATATTATATATTTATATATACACACATCTATCTATTAATATACATCTATATATAGCTAGATAGATTTTTTATACAGTTTTGGTTCAAGGAATTGTAGAAATCTCATGATCTGCTCTCTGTAAGCTGGAGACCCAGGAAAGCTGGGGATGTAGTTCAAAAGCTTGAGATCCAGAGATCTAGTGGTATAGATTCACTGTCTGTGTCTGAAGGCCTGAAAATCAGAAGCACAAAAGACAGAAGACTGGTGTCTCAGCTCAAAAGATGGGGAGAGCTTGAGTTCAGTCTTCCTCTATCTTTTTGTGCTATTCAGGCTTTCAATGGATTAAGTGATGTCCATCCACTTGGCAACTGCTTGACTTACTTTCCGCTTTTAAATGTTAGTCTCTTCTAAAAATACCTTCACAAATGCATCCAGGAATAACACCTAAATACTATCTGGACATTCTGTGGCTCCATCAAGTTGACATAAACAATTATCCATCAAATACATGGAATGTTTTTGTCAAAAGATAAGCTCACTTCTCCCACGTGTGAGAACTCCGAAAGTCATGATATATTGAAAACCTATGTGTACTAGGGGAGAAAAAAGTTTAATATTTCCAAACTTCAAGTTTGAAAATCACTGCCCAGAACATTACCTATTGTTCATACGGCCATAAAATGTATTAAAAGGGTGAATGAATATCACTATCTACTTTCTATTGAGAATAATCTCAAAGGTAATGAGTGAGATCAGCTTAGCAGCAACATATAATCAACGCAGATTTTAGGAATTCATATTTAAATACAAATTAAGGAAAGCAAATAAATGTCAAATGAATGGCATGTGAATAAAGAAATCTGTCATGGGTTAGGAGAAATAAGTGAAAAGAAATGATAACATTATAATCACGATGTCAACAGAGATACATGCCATTTATACAGGTGAAAGGAAGCAAGATGACAGATGGCACAAATATTCTAGGGCCTAAATGTCATGTAGTAGTGATTGCTTTTTGACATTTTTACCCAGGATTAGAGGCATAATTCCATTTATTGCATTTTATGAAATTTAAAAATAACATGGGTATACTTTTGCGCTCCTACTTTTTCTGCATATTTATGACTTCTCAAGTGATGTGTACTTCCTAATGGACTAGGGAAGTGTAATCTGTTATTTATATGCTCCTCATAGTGCAAGGTATACAGCATTGACTAAAAAATATTAAATAGTGTGTCATGGAGGAAGACAAAATATATATTATAAATATATATTTTAAAAAATATATATGATATTATTCCATATATATAGTGCAAGATGTGCATACCAGTAACTTGACATTGCTATGGATTACCATTGTTCTAAGAACAGTACACGATACAGTCCTGATTAGAATTTTAGTCTCTTGGCCAGACTTCCTGAGTTCACATGTTCTTCACTAGCTGTATGCTGTTCAGCAGGGACTCAACTTTACCTCATTTTCTTCATCTGGAAAAGAGTGTTAATAATAGTATTAATTATTTAAATATTTAAAGGAATTACCATTTATAAAACACTAAGGACAATGTTTTGTATATACTAAACACTAAACAATTGTTAATTGTTTTTACTATTTGTGTGTGTGTGTGTGTGTGTGTGACTATTACCATTATTCACATAAGTAGCAGAAATTCAGAATTTACCAACACATCAATATCCTCAGCAGGAATAAAATTTAGAACAGTAATAAAAAGAGCAGACATTGGATTGGAAAGACCTGGGTTCAAATTCTGGCTCCTTCATTGTTTAGCAATGGAATCCTACACGAAGCACTTGTTTTAGTCAGGATTCCAGAAGAAAAGAGATGGTCCAAACACTCAGAGGATTGAGGAGAGTTTAATAAAAAGATTTTTCAAAAGTATAGTCAGGTTAGGACAAGCCAAGGAGAGATAGTAAAACACCAAAAGTTGAAAAACGTGGGACTCTTTCAGGTCCTAGCTTTAGAGGCAAAGAAAAAACTAGTCATTGGATGAGAGACCGAGACAGAGAGTGGGAGCGAGAGAGAGAGTCTGAGATCTGAAAGGGTTGTTTGAAAAAGCATTGCCAACTGTCTATTAGGACTTCACTCTCCCACTCCAAACTTCTGCCCCCATCTCTTGTCAGTGTCTCCCATTGGGGTACCCATCCAGAAGACACAAGGCAAGGAGGATTTTGATCAAGTCTTTACAGATTCTCTTCCCGGACAGACTATCCGGCACATTGTTTAAACATCTCTGAGTCTCACCTGACCTGTACCTGATCTCTGGACTCCATCTGCTGTATCAACTTTGAGTATCATCTCTGAGAATGATTTCAAGTCTGGCTCTAGTATTAAACTGCTGTGGGACTTATGTCGGTCATTGAGTGACTAATATTCTTAGAGTCTCTAAAGAGAAATGTATGACGAAGCCTTTAAATTTAAGAAAGGCATTACAGTTATAAGCAAGTGATAACGTATACAAGTATTAATAGAAAAGTCTTTTCTCTAATATATACCACTGAACATGTAAGTTGCTATGTAAATTATAAACAAACAAGAAAGTAATAAATAATACAAGCAAACAAATGAATCGATCAGAAGATTCATGGTCAAATTAATTTGGAAACTTCTGGTTTCAACAAAATGATTCCTTTATTAAAGGACTTCTCAGAACTTTTAATATGGTAACATTGTAGATCTCCAAGATGGTTAAGTTGACCAAACTCTCCAAGTGTAATTTATCGTGAAACTTAAAAAAAAAAAAAAATTTCCACACAAAGATGCTATTTTATGAAAAATACAGTTTATGTAGTTAGCATGAAAGAGCATTCTTTTCTGCATTTAACAATTTCAAATGTCTATACATTCTATATAAAATACAGCCACTATTCTTATGTAGAGGTCACCATAATAACTTATTTGTCCAGCAGTTATTTTTATCAAATGTCTGTTGCCCATAATTCAGCGTAGCCACATTTTGTTAGAGCCACCCACCAGCTCAGTTGTATACCAAGGAGCCACACAGATTTAAGTAGCAGCAATTTGGTCCTAACGTCCAGCACCAGGAGAGAACCATTACAATATATGTGATTGGATGGGAAGAAGCCGCTACAAAATAAATCTGAAGAGTCAAGAGAAACTGAGGAAAAGTAGAGATAAAGGGTCACATTTCTCAAAGAAAAAAAGTATATAAAGTCACCTTTCCAACAACAGCATGACTGTGTAAAAAATAATAGGGTGGGCCGGGCCCAGTGGCTCATGCCTGTAATCCCAGCACTTTGGGAGGCCAAGGCAGGTGGATTACGAGGTTAGAGGATCAAGACCATCCTGGCCAGCATGGTGAAACTCCATCTATACTAAAAATACAAGAATTGGCCAGGCACAGTGGTGCACACCTGTAGTCTCAGTTACTTAGGAGGCAGAGGCGGGAGAATTGCTTGAACCCGGGAGGCAGAGGTGCAGTGAGCCAAGATTGCACCACTGCATTCCTGCCTGGGAGGCAGAGCAAGACTCCACATCAAAAAATAAAAAAGCAGATAGTAAGGTTGAAAAGTCATTTTCAGCTAACTAATATCATTCAGCCAGTCAGTCAATACACTTAAGAAAACTGTGGAGAGTACCTACCTTATGCTAGAATTATTCTAGATATTGGGATATAGTAAGGAGTGATTGGACATGATCCTTGCTTTGAGAGACCTTACATTACCTGCGGTGAGGTAGAATATAGCAGGAAGATACACATAGAAAAAGGCACACTACCTCATACAGGGATAAAAGCTCTGAGGGAAGTTGAGCTGGGCAAGAAGTTGAACCTTACAGGGCACGGAAGAACTCCTTTATGTAGGGTCCTTACAGAAGGTGATATGCTTTGGATATGTCTTCCTGCCCAAATCTCATGTTCAATTGTAATCTCCAATGTTAGAGGTGGAGCCTGGAAGGAGGTGATTGGATTACGAAGAAGGTGTCTAATGAATGGTTTAGCAATATCCACTTGGTGCTGTTCTTGTGACAGTGAGAGCTGGCAACATCTGTTTAAAAGTGTGTAGCACCTCCTCCTGCCTTCCTCCTCTTCTGACCATGTGAAGTGTCTGCTCCCACCTTGCCTTCTGCCATGATTGTAAGTTTCCTGAGGCCTCCCCAGAAGCCAAGAGGAAGCCACAATCATGCTTCCTGTACAGCCTGCAGAACTGCGAGGCAATTAAATCCCTTTTCTGTCTCAGGTATTTCTTCACAGCAGGGTGAGAATGGACTAATACAGAAGCCCTCTCTGGGAAGATCTTACTCAAACAGCGGTCTTGCTTAATGAGAGGATGTGTGACTGTGAGTGGATACATTGCATTGGAAGGTAAATAACAGACAGCACCCAAGACTTGAGGTGGAAACCTGCTTAGAGTACTCAAGTAACAGCAAGGAGGCCAGAAAGTATTTTTATTTGTTTGCTTTCAATCAAATTCTGTCCGTGTTATACTAATTTAAATGAAAATGTTTTTGACGGAGACCAATTTTCTGCTATATTCACATTCATGGATACTATTCAATTTTATCCTGATATATTCTGCCTATTTCACCTCAAACGTCTCCAATATGTAGTCATAGCTTAATGTTTAGATAGGATTCAAACCATAAACTACTACTAACGCTTGTGTTATATTGATCAGTTTCTAGTCTGGTCTATTAGTCTCCTACTCACACATGGTCCTTGGCCTTTTCCAGAGATTATCTCATTTCAGTAGTCATTAGAACTATAATCTTACTCTTTTTTCTCCAAATAATGGGTGTGGTGGACTCTAAACATGTACTAAATTCATCACTCCTCTTTGGACCCATGATTGGGCTAACTGACTGCAGCAAATGTTCACTTTGGGCAAGGAAATATGTCCTTCCCTTTGGCCCTGTGCTCAGCCATGCGACGTGCTTTGGCCAAAGGGATGTTAGCCAATGTGATACAAGCAGAGGTCTGAATAACCGTAATTGAGCTTAACCGCTCTTGTGCCTTTACCGTAAGATCATGCCTCAGTTATCCTTTTGGAGGATGAGCAACTTGTGGAATGAAGTAAGTTACCCAGGTCATCCAGCCAAAACCAACCCTACTCAGCTGAATGCCAGGTGACAGTCTTCATTTAAGGGAGCCTAGACAAGATCAGCAGAGCCATCCAGATGGCCTCTCAGACAGAAGGTCAATAAAGGCATATTGTTCTAGACCACAGAGATTTTGTAGTTGTCCATTATGCAAAGGTATTTTGGTAGTAGGTACCTGATACTATACCCTATGCAAAGCAGATGTGTGTTTATGCCATTCAATACTAAAACATATTAGAGTACAGTGCCCCAAACAACCTTAGTATTTTATAAACCTTAAAAAGGAAGAGTTTTTGTGGTTGTTGTTGTAGCTGCAGGATTGCCTCATGTTTCTTAAATACCTCTGACCTAACTAAATACAGCATAAAAATTTATTTATCTTGAGCACACACATGTGACGGCTTCTGCCTTCCAAGGCATAGCGTCAAAGTTTGCTCAGCAATGAGGATAAAAGAACCCCGAAGCACCTGAAATAAATTTCTCAAGGCAACAGTGCTAATATCGTGAATCTGCATGAAAGCCATCATATCTTTAGAAGCTACTTAATTAATAAGTAGATTTTGAGCATTTTCATGCCTGGCACAAAATATAGAGGATATTGCCCATATATTGTTAATAACCAAATAAAGGGAAGTCTAGGTAATAAAATATGAGGAAGAAAAAACACAAACATATTCACACTATAAATATCAATGAATGAAGAGGAATGTTTGTGTAGTTAAAGAATATCTTCAATTGGTTTTGTAATTGGATTTGTTTCTGTTCAAGTGGCACTTTTGAAAGCTTGGGAAGATTATTATTAAATACGGAATTTCAGTTTTATGTAGAAAACCTTACATCATGCTTATTCCTGGCCTGTGAAAAAAGAAGAGTAATTACTCTGTTTCTAGAAGGAAATGATAAAAATTTTAAGAAAACAGAAACAATTTTTTTTTTATTTAGATGAATGATAATTCTTTAAAACAGCTGGTAATTTCTTTCCTTATAGAATTAGCCATCCCTCTATTTTTTTTATGGAACAGTTAAAGCAGAGGTATTTGCCATTCCCAGAGGAAAGAATTTTTTTTTTTGACAATCTTCCAGGGCTTTGCCTGAGAAGTGTTTGGGCATCTGCTAACTCTAGGCCTTTGAGGTTGAGAAATTTCTGTGTTCTAAAGGGAAATCTGATTTCATTCTTCAGGAGATCTCAAGTTCAGAGAGGCTGTCATCTCCTCAGTCCCACCCTTGTTTGTGGTCAAGTGAAACCATACTAAAAAAAAGCTGATGCCATTTTACTAACACAGGTGCACAGGCATGCCTGTAAGAATCAAATTACTCACATAAGGCAGAGAAAGTGACTCACAGTCGGAACTCAGAGATGAATGCTGCCATTCTGTCCTGTGGTCCTCCAGATCAGGAATGAGAAAAAAAGGAAAAATGAAGGAAGCTGCAAATCCAGCCCTCTGGAGGCAGGAAGGGCTACTCCAAAACTCTGGTTACTTGATCGTGGAGAGTAATTTCTCTCAAAATGTTTAACTCAGATGCTCCGCCTATGTTTGCAAGTGCTCACAGACTCCTTAGCTAGGTTGCCCAAACAAAAGCTACCTAGGAAGCTAAGGAAGGTTGAGGTTGCAGTAAGCCCATGACCATGCCTCTGCACTCTGGCCTGGGCGACAGAGTATAACCCAGTCTCAAAAGTAATAAATAAACAAATAAATATAAAGAATAAAGTTTTTAGAACCACACTTCCCGGCTTTGGTCATTTCACCTCTCCGTACTCAGTTTTCTTATCTGTCAAATGAGTCTAGTGAAAGCACTCACCTCATAGGGTTGTTGTAAGGATTAAAATTGCTAATGTCTTTAAGCAATCTAGAACAGTGCCTCGTACTTTATCAGTGCTACATAAATGGCAACTTTTACAATAATTCATTCTGACAGATGATTTTACCATTGCTACTTTTGCACTTATTCGCTGCCACTAAATGAGAAAGTCATGCTAGTTATCGGGGTCCATTTCCTCATCTGTAAAATGAGGATGTTGCATCCTGTAAAGTTAAAACTCCAACACTGTCATTCTAAGACACACAAATATGAGTTTGCATGTATTTATGTTAAACAGTTTGGAGGTGTTTATATAACATTATAATTGGATGTAATGGCCTTTTTTATTACTTAATGCAAGATATATTAAGTACTTTAATCTTTCTTACATATTTACTGAGTACCTACTCTGTGTCAGACATATTATTAGATGCTGGGGATTCAGAATCAAAATATCAATACCCCTGTACCCCGTACTTGTGGTGTTTTCATTCTAGTACTTTTCTCTTGGTCTGCAGCTGTATCAGCTACTTGAGAGAATACTCAATCAGTGTATAAAGAACTAGGAACTCGGATCTCAATTCCAGCAGTATATTTAAGTTATTTAACAGTAATTTAATATGAGGTTTAATGAAATTTTATAGAGATGCAAAAATCCAAAACTTTGAGTGGTAGGTGTCCCATTAAATTGCTAAAAATTGACTTTTTATTTCCTACATCGGCCAACATATCCATAAGTTTTAAACCAGAAGAGCCAAGTTTGTGCTTGCCAAGAACTCTTTAGGAATGCTAAATACATGTATTAAATTTAAAAAAGACAAAGAGATAACTTCAGGCAGAAACATTCAAAATGCAGACCAGTTTGTAAAAGACCATGTTTCAACCTCAGGACATATTTGTTGTTGTACAGAAAATAAATACATTGTGGATTTTTTAAAGATCAACTTATAAACTTGATTTTGAAATTGCTCATAGTGTTTCTGTGTACAAAATGAAGTAAAGGTGTGAGCCAGGTTTGGGCTTACATTAATTCTCAGCTGGCTATTTTTGAAGGTAATGAGAGTATAAGAAAGTTCCTCTTGAGTATGTTGAGCTTGTGGTGACCACTAGTATTTGAGAGGCATGTGGTTTAACCCTGCAGTGTTGCTATAATGGTTAATTTGCATTTACAAATTGTATGTAGTTTGTTAAAAGAATAACTTTAGCCAAATTAAATTTAAAAGAGTTTAATTGAACAAAGAATGATTCATGAATTGGGCAGCCTTCTGACCCAGAGAAGGCTGAAAGACTCCAGTGCAGCCATGCGGTGGGAGAAGATTTACAGACAGAAAAAGGAAAGTTACCAAAAAAAAAAAAAAAAAGTTTTTTTCAGTGTTTGCCTTATTTGAACACAGTTTGAACAGTGGGTCATCTTTAACTGGCCAAACTCAGTGATTGGCACCAGAGTAGACTACAGTCTGTTTATAACTCCATTTAGGTAATAGTTCACCATGTATAAAGAAACTTTTAGGCTGAATTTAAAGTATGTAAGGAGGCAGCTTTAGGCTAAACTTGATTTAACAATTCTTCCCATTTGACCATCCTCTCAATTTTGAGAGACTGACCAAAACTTTAGTCATTGATGTCACTCTTGCCATCATAAATGTATTTATTTGGTCCTGAAACCATTTGGAAAATAGCAGAACAGTGGGTTTTATATGATGAGAACAAGAATTTCAGGTTTTTTTTTTGTAAGGGTCAGAGTAGAGGGTACCTCCTATGCTGGAACAGGAGAAAAACAAAATCTGGTTTGCTATTGGATCTATGTGTTTCTTTAATGTCTTAGTTTGATTATGCCATATTTAGCACAAGTTACTTCATTTTTGTTTGGTCTGGTCTGTTGGGGGCTGGTGCATGAACTCAGTTCAAAACAATGGCATCCCATAACTTTGTTTAAAAATTCCCCTTGGTCAGGTTCTCACATAGGTGAGAGTGTGACCAAAACCTAGGGCCTTAATGCCACTCCCAGTTACCATTATTTTGAGTTTTTGGCCACAGCATGTCATGCATAGGTTATGGTACCGTCAAGTTCACACATTTCTTTCAGCTCTTGTCATTCCATTTGAAAGGAGATTGACATTCTTTTATATTCTAAAGATGGCTGCATACAAACATTTAAAACTTTTAAGAGAATATAGTACACCAGGGAGACTACTATTATAACTATCAGAAGGATAATACCATGAGTTTGGAGTATGCTCCTTAGCCAGGGTCCCCATAAACCATGTCATTTAAAATCTAATAGATTTATTTAAAATCTAATAGATTAAAGAATGAGCTAAATAATTTAGAAGTCACACACACACATGCACACACACACACACACACACACATATATAATTTGGATCATTTTATTTTCTCATGATGAATCATGGAATGCAAAACTTTTAATTATAAAAGCTTTAAAGACTAAGGAAGGACAAAGTGGCTGTCCTGGTTCTTCCTGAGTCCACACTTAAACTGGACTCATGTCCTCTTGAATACCAGTTGTTTCTCCAGTTTAGGTGCATAGCACTGTTAACTGAAGGGTTATCATAGGTAATTTGACTTAGACCATGGAGTTCATTCAAATTATATATCTAAACAATTTCAGCATTGGCTGATTTAGCATACAAATCTGGTAAAGTATTTTCTTGGTATTCAATTAATTTTTGTTCTGCTTGGGTTAGCAGTTTTATAAACCAGTCAGTCTTTTCATTAAAGTTCCAAGAATTCTTACCCATTCCAAATAATATGATTTTAAAGTCATTAGAAACCGATATTCAACAGTGCTTTTCAGGGTCTTTTCCATCCTTTCGTGAACCTCCTTAAAGACACCATATTCTAGGATTTTGAGTGTTTCTGGAGTTTTCAGAAACTGCATCAGAATTAAGCAATTAACTGTAACCTTTAAAATAGTCATAATTAGATACACTATTGACAAGGAAATTTGGTTATTTCTGTGGTCTACAATTACTTAATATCCATAATTATAATTGACAGCATATACTCAGACATATTAGAATTTTAGAAATTCCATACAATTTTGGAACACATTCATTAAAATATAACCTGAAGAAGGTTAAACATTATTTCTTATTTGACAATGCTTCCCATGTAGCTTAAATGTCCAATAATCCTGTTTACTTCTCTTTTTGGTGCTTCAGGGGCTCTCTGTGCCATTCCAAAGTTAGAGGTCAAAAAAGACTTAATTTTGAAGCTGAAATTTGATTTTAGGAAGCCTGTCAACTATATATAAGGTTTAAAATACTTGAGCAAAATTGGATGACAGGTCATCGTAAAAAAATAGCCACTCATTTAACCAAAGTGATAATTAAAAGATTTTTAAAAACAAAAACCTGTGCTCTTTGGTAAAGGAGACTCAGTTTTCTAAACCATCAAAGATCTAAAACATCATGAAATGGAATTTTTCTCGTCTTCCTTCTTCTTCTTCTCCCCATTTTCCCCGTTTTTTGCAGTTTACTCAAAAGGTGAATGAAAATATTTTAGTATATCTTGTTAATAATACACAAAATTTTTGTTCAAAACAGAAAACCAAATTTTACTTTTGCATTAGTGTATTATCAATAGTAAAACCAATTTTAATGAAACATCATAAATAAATTTATCAAATCTATCATCTTTTAACCACAAGATTTTCATAAGCTTTTCATTTTATATTTTTCTTAACTTTTTATGTTTATCTCATTTTATCAATTTTTTTACCCCTTCAATTTGAAATCCTTAAGAAACTAACACAGAGAAAACTTTTAACACACTTTCTTATGCCTTTATAACTTTCCTCATCAAATGCATATTTTGCATTAATTTATATACTCTGTATACAGAATTGTTTCTCTCACATCCAGTAGTTTTCAACTCTTAGTAACACTCATTTCTAGTGAAAACCCTCAAAAGTAATTTTGAAAGTAATTTTATATCAGTATTTGTAGATAAAAAATTTTATAATTTTTTAGAAAAATAGTTTTTCAAATTTTTCTGAAGTTTGAAGAAATTTCAATTCCATTTCAAAATTCAATTTCCTGAAGTTTGAAGAAAGCTCAATTCTTCAAATTATTGTTTATTAACAGATCTAAACATATTTAGCTTTTCTATGCCATATAAAACAACACGTCAAGATATATAAACTTAAACTCATGTTTAATAATTAATATTTCAGTATCTTAAAGATGACTCAGACAGTTTATAATTATCTATTACTTATTTTAACATAACATCAGTTTAGGATTTTAGATTACTGGAAATAATTTTGAAGCTATCAACTACACTGGTAGCTTCCCTAATATCTTCCCCAAATAATTCTAGGTCCCAAGCAGCCACGTGGCATCCAGGAGGACTGTGAAGGTCAGGGCCTGTCTGTGTCCATCAGGACAGAAGTCAAAGTTGGAAAAGACTATACTTTGAGTATCCAACCCTTCCCAACATAGCCAGGGGGCAAAACAGGGAAAGCTGAGGGAGAAGGGGTGGGATCTGGCTTGATTCTGGCTTGTAGCTGCTGGTCTAGGCACTAAGAACTTGTCTCCTGACCTGATCATAGCCATCTATCCAGACCTCTCAATCCAGAGACTCTAAACCAAAGACATAAGCTCAAAGTGAAGTCAAGCAAGTAGCTAATTATATTTAACTGAAAATTTTAAAACAAGTTCTAGTTTACCAACAGTTTGAAAACTTGTTTGATTTACCAAATATCACATACACATAACACATATAGACATACAAACACGTAAGAGCAGATCCTATATCTTTTGTAAAGGATTTTAATTTGCTAGCTTTCAAATAGTTTTTCTTTTCCACATTCATTCTATCAATATTCTAATTACTGGTTTTATTGCCCTAAGTATTTTTAACTAGGCAACAAATTTGCATTTCTAAAGGGAATACTCATAGATGGAACAAAAAGATTGTATTTCCTAAGCCCAGAGCTAAGATTGTAGACCTAAATATTGTATCATCATTTGTTCAAACCAAAGGGGAAAAATTTGCCCAAAGTAAAGTTCATTTAAGATGGCCAGAAAAGCACCTTAAACAAAGGTATGACTTCTTACGTAAATATAGAAGAATGGTAAGAGTTTCTAATATACAGAGGCAGACATCCTTAAAAATGCAGATTTCCTTTATAGATGTAAATTTATTTTACAAAACAGTTTAAATATAGATAATTAAATTATAAAAAAGATGTATTTTAGTTTAATAGGGTGTTCTTCTTAACACATTTACAATTTTTTAGCTAAAATTAGAGTTCAGGATAATGAGTCAAGCCCATTAAGGAATAGGGCTAACAAAACATTGTATGCCTGGACTCAGCATGGATAGATCTGAAAAAGAAATTAGCCTATTTTACCTGACAGACTGCCTTATATACATACCTTACATAGGATAGCTTTCTTTCCACCTTTGGGGTGGGATAATAACTAAAGCAAAAGTTTAGCAAATTTAATTTTTTTTTCAATTAGTCACTTAAGCATTTTATTTGCCTTTTATAAAGTATTTAAACTACTGAAATCTTTTTAGAAGCTTCTACATATCAACAGACATCCCTAGATGAGACTAATTTGGGAGCCCTCATTTTCAAATGCACTTCAGTGCATTGTAGTCATTTGGAACATTCCACTGTAACATATCTTTAGTAAGATATCACCAGTTTAGTAAGAGTTGGCTGCTTCCAGGGCCTAATACTTATGCATGTATAAGCTGGAAGGAACTCAGTTCTTTAGAAATTAAGGATCCCATTTTTACCTCAAATATTGGCTTTGGCTCTCAGGTTTCCTCGATCAACTTAGTCAATGATTTTTTTTTTCCTACCTTAGCGCTCAAGAAAAATGAAACAAAGAGGTAGACCACAAAAATCCCTGCAAATTTCCGAAAGCTAAATTTTACACCCACTGCAGTATTGCCATTTACTATTGGTTTATTTTTGACAGTCAGACTTGAGAGGCCTCTAACTGGATCCAAACCATTTAATTATTAGATCCAATCAAATCCTGGACCCAGTCCAGTTTCTGTCATGATGTCCAAACCCAGTTTGCATCAGAAATTTGCTCAAAGAAACTCAGAGAGCTCAAAACACAAATTCATGGAGCTTTGGAATCCAAGAGAACTTATCATGATCCCCAGCTACTCCAAGAAAGCAACAGACACAATGGGCCCAGTGGGTACCTCACTTGGTCACTCAGCACTCCTGTGGGTTATTAAAAGCTCTATTTTTGATCCCACTTCTAATGTCATCTGTTAAAAGAAAATCTTCCACTGAATTAAATTTTTAAAAGTTTAATTGAGCAAAGAACCATTCATGAATCGGGCAGCCTCAGGAGCCAGAGTAGGCTCAGAGACTCCAGCAGAGTCATGTGGTAGAAAATCTACGAACAGAAAAAGGAAAGTGGTGTAAAGAAAATGGAAGTGAAGTACAGAAACAGCTGGATTGGTTTCAGCTCATCATTTGCCTTATTTGAATACAATCTGAACAGTTGGCCATCTTTGAGTGGCCAAATGTAGACTACAGTCTATATATAACTCCATTAAGGTTGTAGTTCTCAATGTACAGAGAAACCTTTAGGCTGAACTTAAAATATGTAAGGATGCAGCTTTAGGCTAAACTCGATTTTAACAAGTTCACCTTAATATTAGATGCTAATAGTTTAAAGGAAGGTTTAAATGAACTTCCATAGTGATGGAAATGTTTATATCTGCCATGGCCAATATAGTAGCCACTAGCCAACATGTGAAATGTGGCTGGGTAATGGAGGGGATGAATTTCTAATTCTAGTTCATTGCAATTTATTAAAATTTAAATAGTTCCATATGGCTAATGGCTACCTTATGAGAGAGAAAAGTTTAGAACTATAAGAGAACTACACACATCAACATGAATTATGACTTTTTTCAGGAGAAGGAATGGAGTTTTATGTTTCTAACAGCAACCTTGTTTAAAAAAATACTATTGATATTCCTATTTTACAGGAAGTGAAAACTAAGGCAGAATGGCACTATATTATTTGCTCAGGTTCATCCTCATTTGGGAAAAGGTACAGAGACAGGGGTCTTTAGGTGAGCAGGGGTCAAAACATAGACGAGAAAGCAAGGAACAAAGATGTCCATATTCTAACGGCCAGAGCCTGTGAATACATTACCTTATATGGCAATGGAGGCTGTGCAGGTGTGATTAAGTTAACAATGTTGAGTTTGTGGGATTATTCACATGGGTGCAATAGAATCACAAGAATCCTTGTAAACAGAAGACAGCGGCAGAAAGAAAGAATGAAAGAGATGGCATCAAAAGAAAGATTCGTCCCTATGTCATAAGAAAGATTCGTCCTTACATGGTTGGCTTTGAAGATGGGGCTGTGAGGCAAGGAATGTGAGTGGAATCTAGAAGCTGGAAAACACTAAGAAAACGGATTCTTTCCCAGCACCTCCAGAGAAACGCGGCACTATGGACACCTTGGTTTTTGCCCAGTGAAATTAATTTCTAACTTCTGACCTCCACAACTATAAGATAATAAATTGTTTTAAGCCATTAAGTTTGTGGCTTCAACATTTCCTGTTACAAAAGTAACAGGAAACTAACAAGGCAACTAGATTAGATGTGAGAAAATGAGTTACGGATTGTTTTAATTAAAAAAAAAAAAAAAGAGGTGCAATTGACCTGATGTTAATGGCAGTGGGAATGGACAGAAAAAAATACATATAAATATGAGGAAATCAGAATCAGCAGAAATAAAATCAAAAGGCAGAGTTTAGAAAAAAAAAAAAAAGATGGACCCCAAGTCCTGAAGCATGAAGTATTTCTCCTAAGAAAATGCTTCTCAAATATCTCTATATGTGTGACCTCATATAGCACAATATGTTAAGAAAGAAGCTGGGACTCAGAGAAGTCTCTCATCATCAATTCATGGAGGACTTCAAAATCTCAGAAAGCCGCCCACACTTGGCCCAGCTTACCCGCTGTTGGCTTTATTCTGCATGCCCCATATAAAACAGCAGCTGCTGTCTGCATCAACATTGCTGTATTATGAAAATTGTGGGGGATGTAATTTTTTTTTCACGTTACTTGGCAACACATTTCTGTCCAGGTGTTTGAGAAACTCAGACCATAATTATGCCAAAGCAAGAGTAGATGAGAAGTTCAGTCAAGGAAACCAGATTGCTTTTTGTCAAGAGAGTCTGTCAAGAGAGATAGCCGGGCGTGGTGGAAAGAACGTGTGCTTTGTAGAAAATGCTGAATTTGCGTACTGATTCTACCACTTAGTTCTGAGATGTTGTACAATAAACTTTTAAGCTCCCTGAATCTCGTTTGTGTCATTTGTTCAGCACAGGTAGAATCACATCCAGCTTGTAGGATTGCTGCATGGAATAAATGAGTTGATGAATATAATGCGTTAGCCCACAGTGGATACTCAGTAATTGCAACAGACACAGCAAGGGCTCCAAAGGACATGGAAATTGAGTTAGTGGTCATATTTTGCAAGAATATTGCTTTTCTATCTTAAAAACTGAAAACAGCGTTTATTGATTAAACATGTAACCAGACAGCACATATGCAATGGAATAAAACTTATGTCACAAGAAGGCACTGTGGACATGATGTCTGAGACCTGGAAGTAATTATTAATGTCAGGATAATATATTATGTGGATGTTAAAATTACTCATATGCAGAACTTTTCCCCTTATTTGGAGTATGTATTTGATGTTCATTACTGTATTGCCTAGACTGGGAGCAATTGGAGGAGAAGAATTTTTGTACAGGATAGAAGGGAGAAAGTCAAGAAGGAAGAAAGGAAGCAGAAAGGGAGGGAGGGAGCAGGGAAGAGAAGGAAGAAGAAGAAAGAAAAGAAAGCAATGAAGGAGGAAAGGAAGGAAGAAAAAATTTTAGTAGAAAGTCATGAATTTAGAAAGGAAGGGAAATTATAAAAGATGGAGAGAAGAAATATCTAATTATTCATCCCACCTCTTTGCTATGCTTGGAATTAACAAATATAAAATGTTACTTAATTCATCCACTCATTTTTCCATGCAATGGATATTTATTAACAGTTCATCAGAAGCTGGGGGTATAGAAATAACTTATTTAGTTCTTAATAATAATAAACAGCATTACTATCACTGTTTATGAATGTGCAAACTTAGTTATGGTTAGCTGGTCAGTGACAAACAGCTGGTCTTACCTGTTTGACTCCAAGTTAAGTATTCATTTTGTTTCCACACAGTGCCATCCTAAGAGTAATAGAAGCAATGCACTATAAATGTGTATGTGTGTGTGTGTGTGTGTGTGTGTGTGTGCATGTGTTTGTGTGTGTGTGAGAGAGACAGAGAGAGGAATTTTGAAAGTTCACCCATTGTTTGAACAGTATAAAAAAGCCATACAGCCATTTTTTAGAGTACTTGGAATACTGGCTATCATTTCTGCTCTTCTTAGGGTAAGATAATCACAAGGAGATTAACTAGTACTAGATATATAGCACTGTACATAGTAGGTACTCAAAAAATATATGTTTAATTACATATGTACTTATATAACATTTAATATTTTGTAAACACAAAATATACTGCTCAAATCCAAATGCTTGCCCACTTCCTAAATAATATACAGCTGCAGAATACTACAATGTATTACACACATATCCAGGGAGTACACACTCTGTATTAGTAACTATACTTTGTGAACCTAATACAAAAATTAAAAGACCCAGAACCTAATCTGTAGCTCACAAAGGCTGGGAGACAGGGTGAGAAAGAGGCAATGGCAGACAGATTTGTAGCTGATCTTAATACAAGATAGTATCAACGAAATTAGTATGACAGATTTTTTTTTCTTAAGGGAGAAATAACAGATAATTAATTTTTGGGGTGCAGTCAAAAACTAGAAAGAGGAGTCAGGAGAAACTTCATGGTACAGGCAAAATTGGCAATTGGGTTCAGGGAATGGCAAAATGCTCCTTGTGTTCAGAAGGCAGCCCTAATTGAGGAGAAATGGTTAGAGAGAAAGTGAGCCAGGGAATCTGGGTCTTGATTTTGAATAACATTTTATGCAGTGCTAAGGAATATGGATTTCTTTCTGCCATGGAGGCAATGAGGATCCCTTGAATACTATAAATGATGGTATGACATGAACCACTCATACACTGCTGGCCGCTTCCAATTGAAATGTGGTGGACTGAAACATCTGCTTAGCTTCTTCCTTAAAACCCTACTAAAATAATAATAAGGGATTTTTTTTTTTTTTACAAAGAAGGAATCAACACACAAGGTTAAAGAGGATGGCAGAGGAGCAACATTGACAATATTTTGGGCATTGGGAAGCAGATGGGCTGTAGTAACTGACCCACTGGAATACACCTAACTGAATACCTGCTCCTTAGTGGGAGATCTGCACCCACTGACCTCCATCAGTGGGAGAGCCAAGAACTGGCTGGTTTATATAACAACCCTCCTTTCAACACAAATTGGGATGGTGTCAGGAAAAAAATAGGACAACTGTTTTAAAGTCCTATCATGAAGGCATCAGAACCCTGAGCTCTTTCTAGTGCCACATAGTCAAGCCAGTAGCTCTCCCCATTCTTACAGAGGCAGGAGTTTTCTTCTTTGGAGATAATATGTATAAGCTTCTGTACTGAGGTACACCAGATATAGTTGTGGGTGAGACAGAATTTAAATCAATGAAATTTAAGTGAACCTTTCATAGAGATTTGGTCACTGTTAGGCTTCTATACTAAGATTCTAGAACAGTCAATAATACCTATAACATCCAGTCTGGAAAATATAAATGTTCTAAGTATATGACCAGCCAACTTATGCATCCCAATCAAACAAAACAAAATAAAACAAAAACAAGCAAGAAAAGCCCAATAACCCAACAGCCTGTTCAATCTACAGCCAAGATTGCAACAGAGAAATGCCACCACGCACAGAGCTTCCAATGCTGTTTACTGGCCAACTCCCAAAGCTGAGCAGGCAACCAAAAATCTCTAGACATTTGTGAAAGCCTCTGTATAAAGATGTCTCAAGGTCCCCAAATTCTACTATTTTCTTCTTCCTTAGAAGTAGAACTTAAATTTGTAGATGCTTGCTTTGGCAGCTAGGGATAACTCTGTGCTAATTAGAATGTGTATAACAGTGACTTATAAAACATCTATCTCACTGGCTTCAAAGGAAACTCTGACTCTGGAATTTCTCTCATTTCCTCTTTCTGGAAGATGGTACACCTGGGGCATAAGACAGCTTCCACAATGGAGACGAGGACAAAAACTCTAGGTGATAGCAGAGCAAAACAGTGGAAGGAACCTGGGTCTCTGAGTGACTGCTTGGAACAAAGCTATGCCGCTAACTTTGGCTTCTCACTTCAGGACTATTTCTCTGTATTCTATGCTCCTTAGGCCATATTAATTTGGAGATTTGTGTTTTAGCAGCTGGTCTTTTACCTTTGATAGCATAACCTCAAATATAAAATAAAGAGAATCAACCCAATTAAAAAAAAAAGTCTTAAAAAAATAGAGACTATGATGATTGGAGACAAATAAAGTGAAACAAAATACTAGCTGCAATATCCAAAGAAGATAGGAAATGATACTGAAAAAAGAATATTTGGGGAATGTTTAAAGCTATTAGAAATAAATCAAACATATGAAAATTAAAATAATAAATTTCAAGAATTTTTTAAAATTACAGTACTCCACTCACAAAAATTGGACTGGAAGACAAAACTTAAGAAATATCTCAGAAAGTGTGACAAGGAAGAACAATTATAAAAATTATTAAGCAAAGAAAATAAAATGAGAAGACTAGTATAAGACGTCTAATATCCAAATAAAGGGAGTACTGAAAGGAAAAAAGAGAGAAAAAGAAAGGAGAGAAAATCATCAGAGAAATGATCATTCAAAAGTGAAGCACAAGTGTTTTCAGATTAAAGGGGCCCACTTGGTGTCTAGCACAGCACACCAAATCATGTTACTCTAATGAAATGCCACATGTTTCCAGGGAGAGAACACAGAAAGAAGAAGACAAGTTTCCTTTGCAAAGAATCAAGAATTACATGCAAAGTGAATTTTTTATTGCATTCCTGCAAGCTAAAAGACAATGAAGGGATATATTCACAGGTCTAAGAAAATTGATTTCCTATCTGGATTTATACTGTGGCAAGCAACAAATGCAGCGTAAGGGGAGAATTAAAAGCTCTGCCACTATTTAAAATCTCACAATTACCTTCCATGTACCTTCTCTTAAGAAGTTACATGTAGGAGATTGGTTAGGGTGGGGGGAAAATTGTAGGAAAGATGCAAACCTTCTTGAGAGGCTGGAAGGTTTTGCAAAAGCTTTGGGGCCTAATCCTCTTACCTTGAGCTAATAATGAAGAGCAGATAACAAGGGAATGTAGAGGAGTTTATCTAAATAGCTTGTTCACTCATGTTGTCCTAAAACCGACCTTTGATCAATCACACACAGGACTGCTCTCTACTGGGTAGGGGGAAAATGTTAATTACCCACAAGTGGTGTTTACTCTAGGCCTTTGTTGTTAAATATGTACTAAATAAATGTGAGCATCACTGGATTACTGGGGCTGCTGCTGACTCTGGCAGCAGTCCCCTAGCCAAGCTGACAGGCAAGCCTGTGCCAGTGTGCTCCACTCATCCATCACTTGGCCAGAATCTGTGGGACAGACTTGACGGTTTTAAGAGGAATTTGTCCATCAGAACAAGAAAGTAAACTAAGAAAGAAAAATATATGGGGTAAGTCAGGAAAAAGGAGATAGATGTGGATGGGAAGGAAATCTTAAAGAGGATAGCAAAGGAAAGTCTCTTGACAATAGTATTGAAGTAGTTCTGGTTGGAAGAAGTCAGAAAACATGAGGTAAAACTTCTTCCAGGAGATCTAAGAGAGTCCTTCATGTGTCTGACTCTACAGAGAAGAGGTTCACATGAACGAGGGAGAGCTGAATGGTAAGGACTCAGAAAGCTACACATGTTATAAAAGAAAACATTTTATAACTTCAGAGAAACTTAAAACACTGCTTAGGAAAGGAAGGGAATCTTATTAACTGCCTTGCTTTGCCTTGAATAATATTTACATAGTAAGAGTGATATAAACACTATTCATCCAAGCAAATTATAGTATATAGGAATCTGATGAAATGAGAAGGATGTGTTGTGTGTGTGTGTTGCAAGAGTTTGGAGGGACACTGATGAGTAGGGAACATGTCTAAACTTCATGTGCTTTAGCGGAAGTCAACAGATAATGAATAATGCTGACAGGCAGCAGCAATCTTAAAAATATTATTAAAATATGTGAAAGTAGATACTAAAAAATCAGAAAAGAACTGAAAGTGATTGTTTTTAGTAAGCAAGAAATAGACTGAATGAGGTAAGATAGAGAAACAACTGTTTCTGCTGTTGTTGACTGATTCTTGAAAACAAAGTTTGTGAAGATATATAAATGTAATATTTTTAATGCACATTAAGTATACAAGAAATTAAACTCTGGCAGAACTGGTGGGAAAATGGAAAGGAAAGGAACTCCTGAGAAGCAGGGTAGTCACGTAGGTTTTGATTCAGTATATGCTGAACGTGAAGATGAAGGTCTGGTGTTGCAAGATCTGCATTTGTCACGACACTACTTACTCAAGAAATTTCAAGTACCCCACTTGAATATGTAAAAATATTTCTTTCTAAAGTGGAATAAACAGCGAGTTGTTGAAACAAGAAAATGCCAATAACTCGAATTTGTATGCCATTTTTTATTCATTCCAAACACTTTTCAATAAGGGTTTTCATTTAATTCCTACCGCATCCCTGTGAGTCTGGCAGGGCAGAGATGATTGCAAACGTTTTACATTTTAGCAATTTGTGGATGAGACAGCTGAAGACATCATGAAGTTGGGAAATACAAAACAGGCCAGTATTAGTATCACAATTATTATTATTATTATTATTATTATTTTGAGACAGAGTCTCATTCTGTCACCCAGGGTGGAATGCAGTAGCATGGTCTCGGCTCACTGCAACCTCTGCCTCCAGGTTCAAGCAATTCTCCTGCCTCAGCTTCCCAAGTAACTTGGACTACAGGCACACACCCCTATGTCTGGCGTGTATTTTTAGTAGAGATGAGGTTTCACCATGTTAGCCAGGCTGATCTTGAACTCATGACCTTATGATCCACCTTCCTCGGCCTCCCAAAGTGTTGGGATTACAGATGTGAGCCACTGTGCCCAGCCAGTACCACAATTATTAAAGATTCTCTGTTCACTGAATTTCCTTTAAATATAACATTATTATTTTTGAAGCTTTTTATTCCTTTTGCATTATGGGATTAATATATTTCTTACATTTCAGATGCTCTCAAGTTAATACAATAAAGAATGAGAAGTATAGAGAGGTTTAATATTTTTACTGCACTTTCAGATGATTTCTTTTATCTCACTTCATTTAAAAGCTTCTCATTAATAGGCAAAATTCATCCTTTGAGTGCAAGGCAAAACTATTGACCTCATTACATATTCTTGTGTGCTGGCTTTCTTTTTGCTACACGTTAAGCTGAGATACCTTGTGGCCTATTTAATTAAGGAATTAGACTCTATTTGCACAGGAGTTTGCAGCAGAGTCTCAGCACAAAGTAGAGATGCAGACTGTCCCTACTGTCATTATTTATCTTCTAGGTTACTAAAAGCATGTGCCATGTAGGAAAGTCTCCACTGAAATGGCCGTGGGCAACCCAGCCAGCAACAAATCAAAGGTGAACATGTAAAGGTTCTGAAATGCTTCAAGAGAAATTTCAAAACCTGTCATTGGTAGACTGAGACTCTGGAATACATAGCATGGATTCATATGAAAACTTGAAATTAAATAAATAGTTGAAAAGAAGTTTCTCATTTAGTTACTGAGTGAGAAGTAGGTATGATAAACCATGGCTCTAGAATGGGAGACTGCATAACTTTGAAGTTAAGATTCTGGCTTTTGTTGTCAGACTGGACTGGCTTTAAATCCTGGCCTGCATCCTCCTAGCTGGTAGCCTTGGGAGCATCACTTGGTCTCTCTGAATCTGAGCTTCCTCACTTATAAGACAGAACTATAGTCATCAATTCCTGAATTATTAAAGAATTCAACAAGATGATGTGTAGAAAGAAGTCTGTAGTACCTGGCAGTCTAGACACTCAGTGATAGGTATAAATGATAAGTAATTGATATGCATAAATAAAATAATATATTATGAACAAATTAATTAAATGAATACTTAAAGATGTTGGAATAATAATGTTAGAAATAGCAATAGCTGCAGTAGCAGAATAGAAATAACATTCTTTATAAAGAGCATGGTAATGTATTTCCCACCTGACATATGTTACAAAGAAGCATCCCATGACCTCTCTAAACAGTTAAACACTGCCTCTTCTGGACAATAAGGCAGTGGATAATAATGTCTTCAAACTGACACTGTAGGACTTATCACATTAACACACTTATGTATACACTATAGTTATTTATGCATGTATGAAATTACACACGTACCATAACTATGTATACACCATAATTATATGTTCCTCATTCTTCTGGAAGGCAGAGATTGAGTTGTCTTTGTGTTTGAATTTCCAGAACTTTGAAAAATTCCTAACATCTAGAAGACACTAATATTTATTAATGAATGAATGAATTGATATATGATAGGCTTTGTTTTTCTTTTCTTTTTTTGCGGGGGGATGGAGTTTCGCTCTTATTGCCCAGGCTGAAGTGCAATGAAGGCGATCTTGGCTCACTGCAACCTCCACCTCCCGGGTTCCAGTGATTCTTTTGCCTCAGCCTCCTGAGTAGCTGAGATTACAGGCATGCACCACCATGTCCAGCTAATTTTGTATTTTTAGTAGAGATGGGGTTTCTCCACGTTGGTTAGGCTGGTCTCAAACCTCAGGTGATCTGCTCTCCTTAGCCTCCCAGAGTGCTGAGATTACAGGTGTGAGTTATTGCACTCGGCTGGTAGGCTTTCGTATAATCTGCCTTTCATTTAATGTGTATTCAATGAATGCAGAACTTTGAGAGGATAAGTCAATATTCAACATATTGGATGGAAAATAACCATATGATATTGATGTCAGGTGATCAATTTCCATTCTTACAATGGTTTGATAGTGACTTTTTGATCATTTTAGATAAAACCAAGAAAATATAAAAATTATCTTAAATATTTTAGAGCAGTGAGATGGAACACTGTTCTACTAGTGGGAGTGTGATATGACTGAGGGATGCTCACCACGCATTATCTACGTTGCTTATTTATTTCTGGGCTGCAAAAGCATGTATTCCCTTATGACAGGACCTCAAATTTGGCCATTTGGATTAGAGTTGGTACAATGTCCAACTTTTTGATGGTATTTTCACCTCCTTAAAGCAAGATTCTGACTCTTTGCCTTTATTGCAAATTGATTAACTCATTTATTGCACTTGTGCCTAGAATACAGCATATATGAGAATAGCCCATAAATAAATTATTTGAACATATGCTTGTGTTTTAATTCTTGATTATTGATTTACTTTTTATAGAAGCAGGTACAATTTATGCTGCACTTTAGAGTAATGTAATAAAGCCAAGAAGATGCTATAGAAAACAATTAAGCTTTTTAGTGATTAAAATGTAGCCAATTTGACATGTCCCTACTATCACTGAAGCAATCTGAATTTTCACTTACAGCTATAGACAGGACACTGCTAGAATTTAAATGCATTGTAGTTTAGTTTTTTTCTCCACAAGCCAGAGATTTAGCTTTAATTCAGAGGGTTTATAAAGGGGTGTAAGCGGGAAAATACTAAGCAGGGGTAATAAAAGTGGGGAAAAAGGAGAACAAAAGGGAGAAGCAAGGAGAGGAAAAGGCAAGAGGGGAGAGAAATAGGGGGAGACGGAAGAGGGAAAAGGAGAAAACGGAGGGATTAGCGAGGGGACAAGAGGCAGTAAAGAAGAGGATGAAGAGGAAGGCAAGAAGGGAGGAAGAACTATCTTTGTAGGTATCTTATTTAGGAACCAAATGGGAGGCAGGTTTGTGCAACGCAGTTCCCAGCTTGATTTTTCCCTTTGGCTTAGTGAGTTTGGATGTCTCATGTGAAAGGCATATAAATCTTGGGCCCCCAAACTCACTTTTATTTGTGTGTGTGTGTGTGTTTGGGAAAGAGTTATTCTTATATTAATGGATGATAATAATTAATTACAAATTACAATATATACCAGCAACTTTAAATATTTGAAGTAACTACAATGAATATATTTTGTACTATAAGTAAAAAGTTTTACGTTTATTATATTATTAATTCTCCATACAAACACCTCAAGAAATGGGTGCATTTTTTAATTTCATAAATGAGGTAACTGAGGCTCAGCGAGTTATGTGACTTACCCAGCAAATGACAGCAACAGTACTTAAATATCCAGTTGTCAGTTGGGCGCCATGGGTCACACCTGTAATCCCAACACTTTGTAGGCCGAGGCTGGAGAATTTCTTGAGCCCAGGAGTTCTAGACCAGCCTGGCAACGTAGTGAGATTCTGTCTCTACAAAAAATAAAAATAATAAAATTATCTGGGTATGCCGATGCACACCTGTCATCCCAGCTACTAGAGAGGCTGAGGTGGGAGAACTGCTTGAGCCCAGGCAGTGGAGGCTGCAGTGAGTTATAACAGCATCACTGTACTCCAGCCTGGGTGACAGAGCAAGACCTTGTCTCAGAAAAATGAATGAATGAATAAATAAATAAACATCCTGTTGTTTGATTCTTAAGCTTATTTTAACGTTTTGTTGATTTGCTTTCTTCTTCAATTCTCTTTTGTCCTGTATAACTGGTGGATAATAAAAGCCTTTAGACCCACAGATACTGCTTTATATATCTTCCCTCACTTCTTAATCTCATCTCTTCCCATCTTTAAACAAAATAAAGGACGAGAAATGGGGGAGGAGAACAGGAGGAAGGGCAGGGGAAAGCAATCATATTTTCAGATGTGACATAATTCAGTTGAAGTTTATCTGCTTCGCTAATTGCCTCTCCCAGTGGTGTTACAGCAATGGAGATTAAGAATGAATTAAGTAGGAGGAGAAAGAGAAGAAAAAGGAAAAGGAAGTGAATGAGAATTAAGATTTAAATACAATATCAAATACTTAATAACTCAGAATGAATGTCTTTTTTGTATCATTATGCAATGGTTGTACATACTTTTGGAGTA
Organism: Cacajao melanocephalus; assembly: GCA_963573385.1. Classification (NCBI taxonomy): domain Eukaryota; kingdom Metazoa; phylum Chordata; class Mammalia; order Primates; family Pitheciidae; genus Cacajao; species Cacajao melanocephalus. The sequence continues at coordinate 155,006 of CAUYLG010052966.1, forward strand.
CATTTGATATTTTGATAACTGTATACCATGTGGGTGCAGTTGAATGCAATGTACGATTGCAAATCAGGGTAATTGGAATAGCCATCAGTTTTTTTTTTTCTTGATTAGTCTTTTGAGATGTCATTTAGATCTCCAAATAGTTGCCACATTATGGACACAAACTGAAGATCTTGTAGGAATACAACATTCAAAGAAAAAAAGAAAGAAGAAGAAAGAAAGAAAGAAGAAAGAAAGAAAGAAAGAAAGAAAGAAAGAAAGAGAAAGAAGAAAGAAAGAAAGAAAGAAAGAGAAAGAGAGAAAGAGAGAGAGATGGAGGGAGGAAGAAAGGAAGGAAGGAAGGAAGGAAAGAAGTGAGAGAGGGAGAGAAGGAGGGAAGGAAGGAGAGAGAAATCTTTGACTGAAGTAAAGTTGAAATTTGTGACACAAAAATAAGGTCACTGGGTTGACCTAGATATAAAGGTTGCTTCCAGTGACACACTGTGCTTGGCTGTTTTTTGTTTATTACAATTTTTAAAATACCATAAGCTTCTTAAGTGCGGAAAACATCACCTAGCACCCTTAAAGAGTGTGTAGTATGCTCGCTGTACCTAGCATTGGTGGAGAGTGAATCCTATGTCTCTGGAAGTCTGCCATCTAGGAAATTCAGGGGCCTGCTGCTTGGGTGATTTGCCTTTCCATCTACAAGACCTAAGTTTCAATGCTTACTCTTATTCTGTGAATAGAAGTTGAGTCTACCCCAACTGCATTTTTGAATAATTTTTCTCTGCACCCACTGAGATAAAACTAGAAGGCTCAGCTCCCAAGGTGAAATTATCTGGAAGAATTTCAAGGTGACAATGCTTTCACATTTGAAGAGTAGAATATCTAGAAATATTATAAAGTCTGAGTGAACCCTAGGGGTTGAATCAGGCATCAGTACAGGGCCAGGGATCCGATGCTATCATTTCATTTAAAATTAGATGATTATTTCTAAATGCAAATTGGAACTGGTCTACCCAGAAGCTGATTTGGCAGGAGGAAAACAATGTGATCCTGTCTCAAATATTTAAAACTGTGAGGGATGAGAGATGAATTGGACATGGCATAATAATTTTATTTAGAAAAGGTTGTAGAATGTCGAGGCAAGTCTGATCTTGTTAGATTTTCCCTATGTCATTCTCCAGCTGATGATTTTCCTCGTTAAAATCATCACTGTGACTATCTATCTGTTTTTTCCTGAGATTCTAAATTTTGGTCACTTGAACTCTGTAGAGAAAGATATTTAGAAACTTCAGCTATGTTTTTTAAGCAACTTGAGATCTTATTCATTTGGTGACTTGCAGGTTTAACCTTATTCTAGTTCTGAATGCTTACAAGTATGTTTACTCATATATTTACAAATATGTTTACAAATATCATGCAAGCATTATACTAATTCAAAACATGTTATTATTTAAAATTAGGTGATGATGACTTAAAAAACAAACAAATGTAAAGCCAACCTGAAATATATAGAATCCACCTTGTGTTGATTCTGATACCCTGTTAACCATGTTTGCCTGCCTGCAGAAAATCTGGCAAACACTCAAGGGATTGGGTTACAGGGGGCAGAAATGAAATAGCTGATGCCATGCAAAGAAAAAAACTATTTGTTTGGTGATAGTCTGGGAGGTTCATCTCTAGGACATCCTCAGGGTATATTCTTAGAGAGAGAGAGAAAAAAAGCACAATTCCAGTACACACATAGTACATACTGTCTATCCTTTGAAGCCTCCCAAAGACATTCACAGTGGAAATTTCATTTCAGTTTGTCATTGTCGGATAGATAGTTTATTCATTCTTACACAGAACACTAGGGATTTTTTTTTGCGGGGGAGGTAAGGATGACTTGGATGTTGATAAAATAAGTAGAAAAGAAGAGGATCTATTTTCTTCTTTTCTTTCAGTGGCTTTCACACTGAGTTTTCTTATAATATTTTGAGGGTATATTAGGGTTATCTAGAGAAACAGAATAAATATATATTCTTCATGGTGTAAGTTTCAGTCCAAGGGCGTGAGAAGACTGATCAAGCAGGCAAGCAGAGAGAGATAATTCAACCTTTCTTTGCCTTTTTGTTCTGTTTGGGCCATTGCTCCTCGATGGGTTGGATGATGCCCAGCTACACTGGGGAAGGCCATCTGCTTTACTTAGTCCACCAGTCAAACATTAATCTCCTCTAGAAACACTCTCACTGACACATCTAGAAATAATGTTTAACCAGATACCTGGGCATCTCATGGTCCAGTCAAGTAAACACACAAAATTAATGGTCACAGAGGTTTTAGAAGGAATTCTTTGACACCTAATTTTTAATTTAATCTTAGCTTTCTTCCCAGGAAGTATGAGGAACTCATTAGATACCACAGGGCATCAGTAGAAAAGAAGAAACCCTTCAACTCCATCTACACTACAGATTAGTAGTTCTTAACCTTTTTCTTCTTTTTTTAATAGTAAGATGGGGGCCAGTGTTCTGCATGTGATAACTAAGGTTATGAATATTGCTCTTGAAGATCGAGGGTTCAGAGGAAATAGAAAAGTTGTGATCACCCCCGTTCTTATCCTGTTGAGGAATACATATGGGAGTACAAGGCATAAGATGCTGCTGAAATAAATTATATTTTAGAGTGATTAAATGTTTAACAGCAGAATGGTTACTGTTATTAGAAAAACATTAATTTAGCCACACCTCATAATTTATCGTAACACAAACCTGTCTTGACACTGGGACTGGGAATCACTCTTAATTTTTATAAATTCAGGGTCCATTGCAGACACAGCCAGTGTGAATAGAAGTTAAGCGCCATGGGGTTGGCATCAGGTTTCAGAACTACAAGGATCAGGACTGCACACCTCCCAAATGCATACCCTTCAGTGCTTTACTGGGTGTCACTCTGTTGCAGACAGAGCTTCAGGTTATTGTGTACTCCATTAGAAAATCCTCAAAGGTGTACCTACTAGCACCAGCTTACTGAGTTTGGTAAGTCATTTAAACATTCATAGCCACAGTTCCCCATTCTGAAAGTGAGGCGCTTGTATCCTCTTGAGAAGGATTTGTTAGCAGTAAAAGAAACCATCCATCGCATGGTCTTCAGCACGGCTAGCTCTAGCATTGGCCCAGCCATGTTTTAATAAATATTTAGACCTGGTCATAATGTATATGATATGACCAATGAGAAAATAATATTAAGAAATTAGACCAGGATTCTAGAAGAGAAATAACTGAGGTGTACTCAGCACCTTTTACATACTAACACTTACGTTAGCTTGCTTTACACTGGTCATCAATTTGAGTACTCACTATAACTCTCTCCAAAATATTTGTTTCTTCCTGTGTTACAGAGAAGACACAGAGACTGAAAGAGGTGAAATAACAGGCTAAGTAAGGTTGTGGCAGAAGAGGGATTTGAACCCAGATTTGTCCCATTTCAAAGACTGCACTCTTGTCACACTGCAAATAAATGAAGCAGCTTCAGCCTGACTATTCCAAGGGACTTTCTGGAAATATGTAGAGGGTCTGCTGTTGGGAACTGAATGCTTTCTCCCATAATTCATATATTGAGACCTTAACCCCCAACATGATAATATTAGGAGGGTGGAGCCTTTGGGAGGTAATTAGGTCTTGAGGGTGGAACCCTCATGAATGGGATTAATATCCTTATGAGAAGAGACATGACAGAGATGATTTTTCTCTAGGCCAAGTGTGAAGGTTAATTTTAAGCATCAGCTTCTCTGGATTAAGGAATGTCTAGAGAACTGGTAAAACATTATTTCTGGGTGTGTCTTTGAGGGTGTTTTCAGAGGAGATTGGCCTGTTATTCAGTCGAATGAGTGGAAAAGATTCACTTTCAAGGTTGGCAGGCACCATCCAATGGGCTGGAGGTCGAAGTAGAACAAAAAAGGCAGAGAAAGGTGATTTCCTCCCTCCCTCCTGGAGTTGCAACACTCTTTTCCTTTTTTCTTCTTCCTGCCCTAGGATCTCAGAACTCTAGGTTCTCTGACCTTTGGGCTCCAATACTTAACACCAGTGGTCCTAGGTTCCCAGGCTTTGGGACTTGCACTGAGAGTTACACTGTCAGCTTCCCCGGTTCTGAGGCTTTGAACTTGGACTGAACCATACTGTCGGCATCCAGTGTCGCTAGGTTGCAGACAGCCTGTTGTGGGACTTCTCAGCTTCCATAATCATGTGAGCCAATTCCCCTAGTGTATATGGAGAACCCTGACTAATACATCATATGAAGATACAATGAGAAGACAGTTGTCTGCAAACCAGGAAGAGAGCACTTACCAGATCCCAGATCTGCTGATGTCTTGATCTTGGACTTCCAGCCTCTACAACAATAAAGGTTTGTTGCTTAAGTCACCCAGCATTATGTATTCTGTTATAGCAGGCCTAATTGACTAAGACAGCTGACCTAAGAAAGGGGTTGTTATTATTTTTTGCACTGTAATCACATTAGTGGAAAAGAACAAAAAAACTGTCTTATGTCACAGAAGAGGATTTAAATTGCATTCTTCGTGGAATATGGATTTTTAAAACTGCCTAATCTTTGAAAAGAAGGTGCTAAAAAACAAGCCTCCGGGGCACACAGAAATTGCATTAGAGCTGCGAATCAGAGTGCTGGTCAATACGGGCACCAGGAGGCCCCCAGCACACCAGAGTCGACTTAAAGTAGTTCACGTAAATCCACAGGCCATGTTAATGCAGGATTTTGAGCATATCCCATGGGAGAAGGCGACTTTTAAGTCCTCCCCCATCCCTGAATCTGTAAAGGACCTTGATTAAGTGTGAGTAAAGCAGGGGTATGACTGTTAACGAAACATAAACAAAGCCACTGTTTTTATTCTCTTGTAGGAAGTCGTGTTTAGACTGACAAGCTCAAATCCCAACCCTTACCCTGGCTCTCCCCTTACTAAGGGCTCAAGGAATGAAAAGATGGCTTTGTTGACACTTCCATTTCTAGTCCCTCCTCAGCAGCTGGTTCAAGAAGGAAATGAGGGATAGTGTATGCACCTAATGTAAACACTCTGGTTCCTGTGAATTCCTAGGCCTGGGAGTTAATATATTTCTAACTTCAAGGTAGACTTAGTCACCGTATTTCAAATGATCCCCATTGCAGTTCCCATAAAAACTCCATCTCGTTAGCTGTTTATCTCTTCTCTCATTACCTTCCTGTAGTATATTTCTACCCCATACATGATTTAAGGAACATTTCTGATCAATACCATTTTCTGTCTAGGGAGTTTGTCAAGTGGATTGAGAGTCACATTTCTTCCACAAAAGTAATTGAGGGGGAGTGGAGAGCACCATAGATTTTTCTCTTTCTCATTCCATGCTCTGGGTATTGTATAGTAATAAGATACTGCTCAGTTAGTTTTGATCAAATCACGTAAAATCTTCCATGCTACATTTTAGAATTCAGAAATGCTTTTAATTTTTAATGTGCTTAGGAAAGTTTCTGCAGTTTAACTATTTTGTATTTTTGATTTCGTGTTTCTAATTTTACTGCTTTGTGAATATTAATTAAAATCATTCAATCTTTTTACAAATAAAAATTAGAAAAAGGCCAAATGTGCTGGCATAAAGACTAGAAGGCATCCCTTTGTATGTTATGAGAAATTGCTAATTTCCATAAGAAATTTAACTATTCTCTCCATAGTCATCCAGAGAGATTGAAACTCGGTGAAGTACAGTTCATTTAGACAACCTTGTTATTGTGTTAATAATTAGATTTAAACTAACACAAAACAAGGTCATAGCTTTTAACTTACTGAGGGTGAAATTTAATTTTTCTTTTCGAAAGCTATCATATTCAAGATCCAAGTCTAAATACCTCTGTGACAGGAAAATTAAAGACATGGAATACTGCCACTATTTTCTTCTTAGTTCTTAAAAGGCCACTATAATTCAGAAAGCATCCACTTTATATTCAAGTACAATGCTAATGGCTTATAGTTTCAGAGATTAAGAATGGTTAGGAAAAATATTACTCCCAGTTCCCCATTTGTACGTCAAAGGAGACAGGAAAATAGATTTATTCTAAAATAAGCAAACTTACTTTCATCTTTTCTCCATATGCCTTAGTCTTGTAACATTTGCATTAGACTAAAGAACGCTGTGTCACCAAATTGCTTACATCTTAAAACATTAAAATAGTCTCTTTGGACTCACAAAAGACTGCAAAGTATAAAATGCTTATTTATCACTCTTACAATGCAGCATAAAAATTAACATGAAACAACTTGGTGGAGGAAGGGAGACAGGGCTGGGTTTGGATCTCCCTCTTCCCTTTACATCTACTGCCCGATGATGTCATCCAGCTTCATGGCTCTAAATGCCATCTATATGATGACAACTCTCGAATTAATATCTGCAGCCCAGACCTTTTCCTTGAACTCCAGACTCATATATCCAGCTGCCTACTCGACATCACCACTTGGATAACTAATAGGCATATCAAATTTAAACTGATTTCACCCCTTAAACTTACTCCTCCTGCAGCTTTTTCCATCTCAGTGAGTGGGAACTCTAGCTCTCCAGTTGCTCAGATCAAAAATCCTGGGGGCTTCTCTTGTTCACTTTCTTCCTTCCTTCATTCCCCACATGCAATTTAGCAGCAAATCCTGATGGTTATATTTGAAGAGTAAATTCAAAACCCATCAACATCTCACCACCTCCACTGCTACTACCTTGGTCCACACCTCCATCATCACCTCTGTGTGTTACTGCAAAACCGTCTTACCTAGGTGCTGGGCTTCCCTACTTTCTCCCAGGGTCTATTATCAATGAGAGAGCTAATGTGCTTGTCTTAAATCAGGTCAGTCAAAACTTCCTAATGGCTTCCCCATGTAATCTAGAGTAAACAAGAAAGTTCTTTCAGCAGTCTGCAAGGCTGCATAGAGTTGAATCTCTTCCAGATCTCTTCTTTTCAACCACTCTGGCTTCTTTGTTGCTTTTGTAAATGCTGAATGCGACCTAGTGAATTACCTTTCAGCTCATCACCTGGCAAAGAGTAGATGACTAGTGAACGTTTTTTTGAGTGAATATCAGAAAAGTGTCAGATGTCAGAAAAGTGTTTAGAATATTTTAGTTATTCTTAGGCTGCTTATGTGCTGTTGATTGACAATCATTACTTTGGATATTTCTGATATTATACAGATAGATTTTTTTTTTTGAGACAGAGTCTTGCTTTGTTGCCCAGGCTGGAGTACAGTGGCATGATCTTGGCTCGCTGCAAACTCCACCTTCTGGGTTCAAGCAATTCTCCTGTCTCAGCCTCCCAAGTAGTTGGGATTACAGACATGCACCACCACTGCTAGCTAAATTTTGTATTTTTCGTAGAGACGGGATTTCACCATGTTGGCCAGGCTGGTCTTGAACTCCTGACATCAATTGATCTGCCTGCCTCGGTCTCCCAGAGTGCTGGGATCATAGATGTGAGCCACTGTGCCCAGCCCAGATAGAATTTTATGATACTTTCAATCAATATTTATTTAGTGACTACCATGCACCAGGGATTATATGTACTAGCCTATAGGAATACAAAATTATATTCCATATGCTTTGAACAGGAAATAGTAATCTTATGTCTGCCTTCTATTTGTTCCTTCTTCATGTATTATAGATTAAGTGCTTGCTGTGTAACTGATTAGGAGCCTAGCACCAACTTGTGTAGAGTAGAGGTGGCTATCAGAAGCTCATTCATGGCTTATTTTGCGTACCAAAGCTTGATTTGTTTGTTCTTCAATTCGACATGATTACCAACATTAATACTGGCAGTTAGGGGTGGGAGAGTGTTGTGCAAAGACAAATATTTCCATTTTCTCTTAGAAAATCAGCAGGCCTGGCTGTATTGGGCCAGCCTTACAGCTTTCTGTTGCATATGATTGGCAAAGGGGCTGGCAACGCAAGAGGAAAGAAACATTATAAAATAGCAATATTTCATTAGAATAGCTATTTCCTTTTTTTTTAATTTTAGAAAGCTTCACATAATGTTTTTCATGGTATATCAAAGACATTTTTGAAGGGATAAGTGGTGTTATCTCCAGTTTTACAGCTAAAGGAGCTAGTCTGAATGAGTTTAACAATTTGTTTTAATGACTCAGCTGGTAAAAATTCTTTGCGTTTTCCTTCTTGTCCTTCTCCCCCTCCTTCTCTTCCTCCTCTTCCTTCTTCATAATGCTACGTTTATTGAGTGTTGACTAAGGGCCAAACACTATCTCAGGTTTCTTTGATGTGTAGATGCACTTCATATTCCCAGTAACTCTGAGAAAGGCACTAATATTACTCTCATTTTCTGATGAAAAAAAAATGAGTGACTGGTAAGAGAAGTAACTTGCTCAAGGTTTCAAAATCAGTGGTGACATAGCCAGAATTTAAATTCAGACAGTCACGTACAGAACCTAAGTTTTAGCATCTGCATTATAGTGCCATGGTCAACCAGGAGTAAAGTGTAGGATTGTCTAACTCAAAGATATCATATTTTCACTCACTATTAACTGTGGAGGGCATAGAGTCAGTTGGGGAGCTGAATGTGTATTCCCATGAACATTAGTGGAGAAAAAAGGCTCATGAAGCCATGGAGAAAAACCTAGTATCTTTCCCCAGCTTCTGAATCACCATGGGGCCTTTCTACCCAGGCCTTCATCATGTGTCGCCCACGCAGTCTGCACTGGGAGGGTGTTCCAGGACAGATAAAATGAAGTATCTCATTCAATTAAAGTGCTTTTTTTTTTTTTATCCCTTTTGAATGTCCAGAGCCTACAACGATGTCTGGTAACTTCTCATAGAATGATTTCTGCACTGTCTTGTAAATTGACTTGCTCTTCAAAAACTTTCCCAAATTTCTTGGTTTGACCAAATCAAATGCCATTAAAAGTAAACATGAAAGAATAAGTGAGTGTCATAGTCAAAGTAAAAAAAAAAATTAGTGTTCATTGACGATAGCTTCCCATCCCTCTATAAAGGAATGATATGCTTCCAGTGGAGTCCTCCCTTGGAAGAGAAGTGTCTGGTGATAATTGCATCTTTCAGACCACTGCTTAGCTCCGGTGGTGAGCCTTCATTTCTGGTAGTTTGCCTTGCTCTTATGCAGAAAGTGAACAAGGTCTAACTGGGTGTCAGTGCATCATTTTTGCAAGCAAGATGGGCAACACTGAAGGTTCTTTCTAGGAAAGAACCCTTCTTTGCCGCTTCCTAGTCTCTGGTGACTTCCAATAATTTTTGGTGTTCCTTTCTTATAGATGCATCACTCCAATCTCTGCCTTTATCTTTATATGGTCTTATTCTCCGTGTGTCTCTGTATCTGAATCTCTTTTTCCTCTTCTTTTAAAGACACCAGTGATTGGATTTAGGACCTACTGTAATCCAGTGTGATCTCATCTTAACTAATTGCATCTGCAAAGACCCTATTTCCGAATAATGTCATTTTTTTTTTGAGGCTCTGAGTGGACCTGATTTGGGAAGGACACTATTCAGCCTATTACAGATGGGTAGTATGAAAGGGCACACTCTAAACTTGAGCCTGAAACGGAGATTGGGTAGCCACACCTTCAGTGTAGTCTTACATTTATCTGGCTAGGAGTTAGGATACTGTTTGCTGTAAGCTGTGGTTTCAGAGGCCAAAATTATACCTAGTGTCCTTGTTTTTCTCTCTCATTTTGTTTTTGAGTTTTCCTAAAGCCTCCTTAAATGGGACCTGGGCTTTGCAGTTCTTTAGCTGTAATTCTGTTACGTAGAACTAACTGATGTGATTCTAAGTATTAAGGGAGGAACAGAATTCTATAGTTCTGTCATCAGGTTTCAATCTTTCAGTGAGTCTGAGTTGGGTAATTCCCTTCCCTCATGTAGAAGACTAGGGAAGGCTGGATTTGGATCTTTCTTTTCTATATGGAAGGCTAAGTGGGCCTGGAGTTGGGTGCTTCCTTCATGTTGGTGGGGCTTTGATAAAATACTTTTCCTTGAAAGGAAAGGCCTTGTTAAGGAGAACAGAGAGCTTTGGATGTACTTCAAAGATACTATTTTGTTCTCCTTTTGATAGAAGCAGAACAAGATTTTCTTCACAGTGAGAATTGAATAGGAAGTTTCATGGAGGTAAAATTCTCAAGTGTGGGGTCAGCCCTAGTACTTTGTCCCCTCAGAATTTTTGTCTCAAACTAGTTATACTGAGCATCCAGCAATTCATCAGTTGTCGTTTAAAGTATTCTTATAGCTACTGGCAACTACTCTGGGTTTCTGCTTCTAGTAAGCTGTAATTTTCTGTATCTTCCTGTCTGTCTCTTCAATTTTTAGGGAAGCTGTCTAAACCCAGCTCAGCAATGTAGCCACATGGTTCTTTCTTCACCTAACAGTATATTCTAAAGCATTTTACTCCTATCAACAAAAGCTGATACCTACTAGATAAAAAGCTAAAAATCAAAACCCACCTTATTCCGTAAAATTTAATCAGTGTCCCCTAAAATAATTATCTGTGCTCATAGAGAAGATTAGCATCCAAACAAGGCATGCACATACTTTGACAAATGCACCCCCTCCCCTCGATGACCTTGGTACTTAGAAATCCAAGGATACTGGGAAAGACAGGGCTGATTTCATGGGAATCAGGGAGGCTCTTGAGAGAAAAAGCCTCTCTGGAGTGCTATCCCTTTTCTGGTTGAGTCTTATGATTAACATAACCTATCTCAAGATTGAGATAGTCCTAAAGTAAATTCAGTGAGCAATAAAAGACACTAATCTCCGTGGCTCTTTCTCATAAGAAAACTTAATGGCAAATGATTGAGTAGCTTGAATTGTTGACCTACGCTGTACGTCTCGGCCTGATAATCATGGGGAATTGCTGATTCTCTTAACCCGGCCATTTGGCATTATGGACACACTTTGTCATTACTGTCATTGCATATAAATTTTAAATAAAGTGTCATAATAAAGAGAACAGAATCCCAGGAAGAACTCAGTGTGGCATAACCAAAGAACAGAGTCTTTTCCTCGCTACTGCTTCACTCCCTGAGCGATCACAGTGACTTCAGCAGAGGCACAAGCAAAGCAATATGGCACCTGCCTCCAGCCTGCTTCACCAGTGATTTTCGTGGCAATGACAGAGTACTTGCCATTTTACCCCAGTGGGTCCTAGTAGGTTCTCGCTCGGTACCACCGTGATAAACTCCTTGTCAATGACCACAGTTCTTTGGTTTTGGCACATAGATGTTTTCACAGTGATAATAGGGTAAGCTACGATTTCTGTTCCGAAATGACCAGCTCCTGATGGGGATTTCAGTAGCACTGAGTCTCCAGACAGAACCTTTACTGCTGCTCAAAAGGGAACCTTGATCAAGAATGATTTGTATGAGTACGCATCTTTAGGGAATGGAGTCGACTTGGAGAGAAAAAGGAAGGATGTCTTTCTGTGGTCTGATAAGGGCATTGAGTTATGGTAGTTGGTAATTAAAAGATATGTGATTTAATTCACACCCCAAACCAATCAAGTGGGACATGTCAGTTATATGGCTGACCATTTGTTTTTTAAACCATGTTGTCATGAAGTGTAAAAGCCTGACATTTATATGACTAATATATTAAATGTAGAGAATAGAAAGATGGATTCTGGAGCCAGAGTACCTGGGTTGGATTCAAATGCCAGCTCTATCACTTACCAGCTTTATGACCCTGGTCGTATATTAAATCTCCTGTCTCTCCATTCCCTCATCCAAAATATATGAATAAATAATAGTGTCTATTTCACAGAGTTGTACTGAGAACTAAACAAGCTAATGAAGAGTACTCAGAACTATGCATAGAACGTAAGAAGTCTCTAGTAACTGTTTGTATTATTATGTATGTACATCTTTCATAACGAGAAATATATTTGTAAAAGATAATTACATCTTAGAATTGCCATTATACGTTAACACACCTCTAAATCTGTCATCAACGGAGAAGCACTGGCCAATTGAGAATGCATTCTTGCTTAATGAGAAAGCTTTCCTCTACTGGATAAATCCATTATTGTACTAGAAAAGTAGCTGTTAACTGGGGCCCAGGTCAGCCAGAATCTGAAGTCCATGCCACCTTGGTTCTCTGGAGGAAGAAGGGGCATTTTTTTCCCCTCTACCCTGTGCCCAGCATCTGTTAATTGGGAGAAAGGCAGATGTATGAGAGACATAGCTCAGCGCTGAGTGCAGACGAGAGACATCCCCCAGAGAAGTTTTAAAAACCTATTTTCTTTGGAGTCAGGCCTTCTAAACCTGACTTCATTTTCCAGCTGCATCTAAATGGGTGTGTTTATTTTCAGACATTTCCCCTTTCCTTAGAGCAGCAGTCAGGCCAGAGCTCACATTCTTCACTCTGTCTCGCACAGAGGCGTTTGGGGAGGAGTGTTTTTCTTTTGCTCTTTTACGGGGTCCATTTTTTTTCTCTCTTCCTCCCTGCCCCACCCCCGCTCCCACAGTGAGTTCTCTTCCCAGAGCCTCTTCTCAGATGACAAATTCAGTTACATTTTTAGGAGCTGTAGTGATGTGCCTGAAAAGGAGTAACAACATGTGTGGGGCTAAATTTCTATTGGGTCTTATTTAGCGCACAGCAGCACAGAACAGTCGACTCCACCAAGACCCTTGACATTAACTAACTAAAAAAAAATCAGAATCATAGAGAAAATATACAGTCATCTGGTTATAAAAATCAACCGTTATTTCATGCAGTTGAGTTTCTGAGCTCTTTCTTCAGCAGTAAAAAAACATAAAACTCATGAAAAGAGAGTAAACATTATGATAAGATAAATGGTAATTCTCTAATGAAAAGCATTTCATAATCACCCCTTTCTCATTAAAAAGCAAAACAAGAAAGATAATATAGTATTTTAGGACTTTTTAAAAAAAATGTCTTTTTTAAAAGGCCAATTTCGTGTAAATGGCTTTTAATAGGAGCTTTTATCATGCAAAATCTCAAGGTTCCTTTGGTCCATTATCTACAAGTTAGAAATGAAAATCACATGTCATTGAAACCAAACATCTGTTTTTAGGGAACTGCACTATAATTCTGGGATTTCTATTGCCTTGTATTTTAAACAATCTTAAAATCTCTTGTATGACATAACAGTTATTCATTCATTTTTCAAACATTCCTTGACTGCTTATTGTATATTCTCAGTCAGTGTTGCATTTGGAGCTGGAGAAACACATGTTTCTGACCCTCAAAGAGTTTAGACACTGGAGAGAAAGAATCATTTCTTAGGATACTTTTTACTTAAATACGTCATCACCTCTGCAATATCATTAACGCTAGTTGAGGGTAAGGTTAATATCCCCTTCTTTGTATTCTTGCTGGCACCCAATACAGTACTTGCAAATAGCAGATGCTCAACTCATGTTGACCAGCACGGTGTTATAGAAATTAGTCTATTTGACAATTGTCTCATTCTTTAAAGAAACGTGTGATGATACAGTAATAATACATAGATTGTGATCAAGAGCCAGTTCTTTATCTGTCTCCCAATTTTTCTAAAATTTTGTTCACGTGTTTGGTGGAAGCAAGCTTTCCCTGCTCCGGAGTAAAACTCCAGCAGATCCCATTACTCTTCAATGGTGTTGACACTATAAGTCATGGAGTCTCAAAGCAGTAGTTAGACTGCCCACTTGAGGGTGAGAATTAAAGCTTTAACTTCACGTAGGTTTTAATATTTCTTTCCCTAGCTCAGAACAGATTCAGTCTGAATCAAGGGCCACAGATGTCATTTCCCTCTTCTTTTCCCGCTCACTTCCTGCATTCCTTGTGAGCTGCTGTTTTTCTCCTCTAAGTGTTTGTCTATAATGAGGGGGCAGGAGAGAGGTAAGGGTATCCAGCCTACCTGGTCATGCTTCATTCTCTCTGGATCCTGCAGATTAATAATGCTGCGGGATCACTGGTGTTCCCTGCAAGGCCTTCTCTGTAGCAGCTCCTTCTTCACTCCTACCCATTTGTGGCATGCCTCCTTTCAGCTTTCAGCTGCCTCCTGAAGCAGTCTATGGACAAGATGGAAAGAAGATTCCATTCCGGGTCCCTCAGGAGTTAAGCACTCAAATGATTTCAAGTGAACAAGAAATACTTTGACAGAGTATTTCTTCTCCCGTAACAGAGTCCCTGAGGGCGGGAACCCCAGGACCACAGCACTGCCCTGGATTGGCCTCCCAACCTGTGAATTCAGGTTTCCTAGAGTTTCCAAGTGGGAGTCGGGTCCAGGTCCACAGTTTGGTTTAGCTTTCTCATAAAACCTGCCCTATGAGATCTGTGTCTCCTCAACACAGAAAACAGATTTTGGAGTTTTCCTAGTCTTCCTTTTGAAATTTCTTCTTCTCCCCACCCCAACCACCACCTGTATGAGTGCTCACACATATACTCTCTCTCTTTCTCTCTCTGTCTCTCTC